>CM064572.1:46492188-46654688 GCA_032716605.1 Paralithodes platypus
TCCACACCAGACATGTCAAAACTATTTTGCAGAATCTCTCAGTAGATAAGGCTCCTGGTCCAGATGAAATTCCTCCAATAGTACTTAAGAATTGCTCCTTGGTGCTCGCTCCTGTATTGGCAAAATTTTTCCGTCTGTGTACTCATACCTCATGCTTCCCAGTACCCTGGAAAGAAGCAAACATCCATCCAGTTCCTAAAAAAGGTGCCTCTTCAGATCCATCAAACTACAGACCAATAGCTATAACTTCCACTCTTGGCAAAGTTTTGAAATTATATTAAATAATCACATAATTAAGCATCTGGAGAATAATAAATTAATCAGTGATAGGCAATATGGTTTTAGACGATGTCGATCAACTGCAGACATTCTTTGCCTTCTTACGCATCAAATCAACCAAGCTACAGACCAACATGGTGAAACACATACAATAGCACTGGATATATCAAAGGCATTTGATAGAGTCTGGCATCAATCCTTATTGTCGAAGATGTCACACTACGGCCTTGCATCATTAGTTCCACTAATTTCTTCTTATCTTCATAACAGAAAAAATACGTGTAATGGTAGATGGCCTTTATTCTCAATTTCACTCAATAAATGCTGGTGTTCCCCAGGGATCAGTTTTGGCCCCAACTCTGTTCCTCATTCATATCAATGATCTCATATCTACCACTCATAATCCAATACATTCCTACGCAGATGACTCAACACTCCACAGTTCCTTCACATTTACCAATTCTTTCACCCAACCCGATCTTATAAATTCAAAAATAAACACTGCAATTTCTCTGAACCGGGACCTTTCTAGAATTAATGAATGGGGACAAGAGAATCTAGTTTCCTTTAATGCACAGAAAACCAAGTACATTCAATTTTCTAACCGACAGAATCTCACTGACTCCCATATATTTTTTAATGATGTAAATATTCCCACTTCCCCTAGTATTGACATTCTCGGTGTAACATTAACTACTAACTTGAGCTGGACACATTATGTTAGAAGCATTGCTAAGAATGCCTCTAAAAAACTGGGACTCCTGTACAGAGTTCGAGAATTCTTCTCTGACGAGCAGTTGGCCGTAATATATAAAAGTCATGTGCGCTCTCAGATGGATTACTGTTCACCTCTGTGGGGTGGAAGTGGAGTGGTTGCATTGAGGCAGTTGGACAAAATTCAAAATAAAGCTATTAGATTAATCAATAACCCTGCAATCACACAGGACCTTCCTACATTAGCCATACGAAGAAACGTTGCATCCCTTGCATTATTCTACAGATATTTTCACAGCAATTGTTCCGAGGAACTTGCTTCAATTGTGCCGCCTCTCCACATCTTTCCCCGTAGAACTAGGGCAGCTGAGAGCGCCCATGAATTTACACTTTCTCCTCCACAATGCAGAACTTCTGCTTATCAGAATTCATTTATCCCCAGAGCTACTACTCTTTGGAATTCACTTCCCTCGAATTGCTTTCCACAAACTTACAATCAACAAATGTTTAAATCCAGTTGTTACAAACATTTTATGAATGGAGGATGCCTTTAGGCACATGGACCTTTTTGTTTTATCTGTGTTTTTCCTTCCTCCGTTCATTGTCTCTTAAAAAAAAAAAAAAAAAAAAATATATATATATATGTATAAAGGAGTGATAGAACAGGATAGAACAGAGAGAGAGAGAGAGAGAGAGAGAGAGAGAGAGAGAGAGAGAGAGACTATACCTAGTAGTTCCTCTTGAAGCAGCAGAGGAATGCTTTAAAGTTGTTATTTTGACACTCCCGTAAATCCGTCCCGCCTATGACAACTAGTCCTCCATTAAGGGGGTAGTACTCGCTTTTTCTGGACCCCCTTCTCCCTCATGTTTAGCCCCATTACTTTTGCGATTTTAAGAAAGAAATGGGGATGTAAAGTCTTAAAATCGCCAAACTAATGGGCCGAACTTCTCAAAATCTAAAAAAAAAACAATGGGGCTTAATACGAGGGAGAAGTGAGGACCAGAAAAATGCCCTGGAGCTAGTCGCCAGTAAACAGGTGTGACTAACCGTGAAAACCGTAAATCTGGTCCCCCCCCCCCCCCCCTCTTCTTCCTCATGTTTAGCCCCATTAGTTTTCAGATTATCAGACGTTCGGCTCATTAGTTTGGCGATTCTAAGACCTTTCGCCCAAATTTGTTGTCATTATTAAGATTTCATGTGAAAAATGTGTCTATTTTTTCCTGTCGAGCGAGAGCGAGCCTGTAATATGAGAAACCGACCTTTGGCCTGGACATTTTTCTATCGAAAAATGCACAAATTTATCTTGAAGGAGGGTCTTGGGGCGTGTTTTTAAAGCTTGATGGAGATCTAGGGAGGAAACTAAAAAACAAATGATAAAAAGATGTATAAATGAGAAAATAAGTACACCCTTGAAGTAAAATATTAACAATCGCCGCTACTTAGTTAATTCAAATTTGCAGATGGAATTAGCATGCCTGGGTATGAATGGACTCCTGTGTTTGTGATTCTGATGACGGGAACATTGGAATACGCCGGGTGAAAGGGCTGGCCGGTTGATGTGCTACTGTTTATTAAATTGTGTGGCAAAAGGGTTAGGTGGAGGTTGTACTGTGTGGCGAAAGGACTGAGTAGCGTTTGTACTATGTGGCGATACGGCTGGGTGACTGATTTACTATTGTTTATGATACTGTGTGGCGAAAGGGTTGGGTGGTGGTTGTACTGTGTAGTGAAAGGACTGACTGGCGTGTGTACTGTGTAGCGAAACGGCAGGGTAACGGATTTACTACTGTTTATATATTGTGTGACGAAAGGGCTGGGTGACGGATTTACTACATACTGTTTATATACTGTGTGGTGAAATAGCTGGGTGGCGGTTGTTCATCTATTAAATTTATCTATTGCTAGACGAAATGATCCCCAAAAAGGTGGCCTCTAATGATTCGCCCCCATGCACCTCTGTTCCCTGTCAGACAACATCCTTCCTCCAAACCAACACCGCTTTCCCTCATATACCTCTCGACTCCATCCTTCCACCTCACTCTCGGTTTGCATCTCCCTTTCTGTCCTTCCACCTCACTCTTGTACACTCTCTTAGTCATGGTCTCGCTTCCCATATGTTCCACATGGCCGAACAATATCAAGGTGTTCCTTTTCACATTTTCTAGCACATCCATATCTACACCACATCGCTCCTCTCGTACTTCCTCATTCATATGTTAATCCCTCCAAGTAACTCCACATGCACTTCTCAAGTAACTTATTTCCATCCCTCTCACTCTTGAATTGTGCCTCTCCAACAACGTCCATGCTTCACTCCCATACATCAGTGTCGATTGCACTACTGTTTATATACTCTGTAGCCAACCCGGACACTGGGTAACATGTTTGATCGTGTTTGTTTAAGGAGAAGGTTTTCGGTTTCTCTGGACCCCCTGCTCTTTCATGTTTAGCCCCATTAGTTATGAGATTTTAGGATGTTCGCCCCAATAGTTTTGCGATTTTAAAACCTTTTGCCAGTTGTTTCGATATTTTTCTGGCAAGCGTGTTCTTTCCCCTTCTTTTCCTGTAAGTGTATTTATTTGAGATGATGGTGTCACTATACAGTAGATGCCAGCACACCTCTGTGAAATACATCAGCTGGTTAACACTTAAGGGGAGATGGGTCATTTTTCTAGACTCCCTTCTCCCTCATGTTTAGCCCCATCAGTTTTCAGATTTTAAGATCTTTGTCCCATTAGTTTGTCGATTTTAAGACCTTTCGCCCCATGTACTTGTTAATATTAAGACCTTTCCTGCTATTTAGGTGTCGATTTTTTTCCTGGCGAACGATAGTGAGCCCATTATTTTGGAAGAACCGGCCTTTTCTACCGAAAAATGTACAAATTAATGTACAAGGGGGATCTAATGGATGTGTTTTAAGTTTGATGGAGGTCTAGGGAGGAAACTAGAAAAATAATGAATAAATGAAAACAATCGACGAAAAAGTTAACCATCCCCCTCTAATAGCAAGAAATATCGCAAGTTATCAGTAATGTTTCCCACCCTGTTTGGCCGCCGACAAGAGAATTGAAAGCCCGAGAGATCAATGGTTTATGAACATGCAAGAAAAATGTCCAATTGGTATTAAGGGGAGATGGGTCGTCTTTCTGGACCCCTTTCTTCCTCGTGTTTAGCCCAATTAGTTTTGAGATTTTATATTGTTCGGCCCATTAGTCTGGCGATTTTAAGTCCTTTTGCCCCATTTCTTTGTAAATTTTAGGACTGTTCGTGCCATTTTCAGTAGGTGTCTTTTTTTTTCTTTTCCTGGCAAGTGAAAGCGAGCCTGTAATTTTATGATGAACTGGCTTTCATTCGGAAAAAATTTCTACCGAAAAATGTACACATTTATCTTGAATGTCTAGTAACATTGTTCAACTAGTTACCAAATAATCCTAGAACACATTTAAGTTGTCAGTAAAATTCATATAGCGCAAAGAAATTACGACAAAAAATCACTGTGCAAATCTATTTCGTCACTAACAAGTAACATTTCTCAACTAGTTAACAAATCATCCTAAAACACACATTTAAGTTGTTAGTAAAATTTCATTTAGTGCCAAGAAACAAACATTTCGTTCAATCACCGTGCAAATAAATCACTTCTTTAACAAATAATGGCAAGAAATACCCCTAAGTCATCAGTAACATTTCTCAGCCCCTCCGCTTCCGACAGGAAAATTGAAAGCCCGACCCAACAAGTGTTTATGAGCAGGTGAGAAAAATGCGCTTGTCGATTCCGATGGGGGTTCCTTGTAAGGTGAACTCCGCCCTGTCAATACTCGGGAATATAAATGGCCGGCTGGGGGGAGAGAGAGAGAAGAATGGATTCGAATTCCGGGTTCCTACATGGGCACGCGAGCGCGTGCACACACACACTCACACACACTGAGTTTGAGAGAGAGAGAGAGATATGAAGGGGAAGTAATGGGGGATAGAAGGAAAGAGGAAATGGATATATACACGTATAGACACATAGCTAGATAGGTTTATATATATATTTTTTTTATTAATTTCACCACACCACCAAACACCTCCATTGAAATTAATGAAAGCATATATGTGATCCACTGGGATTCGAACCTGGGTTATCACACACAGATTTGTAGACACCTTAACCATTACACCACCAAGATGGTTTATATATATATACGGTATATATATATATATATATATATATATATATATATATATATATATATATATATATATATATATATAAGAGAGAGTCAAAAGGTACTTGGAAGGCATCAGGAAACCCGATAAGAAGTCTATTACGAGCCAATCTCTGTCGAGGTAAATATCCAAAGTAACCCATATTTAATACAGTAGGCCTACTACATCCCGCGTAATACCTTTTAGTATACATTGAAGCTCTTCGAAAGGTAATGCATCATATTTTCGAAAGGTGAATTATTCCATTAACCAAAACGCAACACGTACAGTATATCCATCACAGGAATAGGGGGCTTGGGTATTCATACATCCTAGGCCTACAGTTCAAAATATATCTAATATATAAAAACCATCTTAAGATCCTCAAATCATTACAATAGCCTCTTCCTACATATTCAAACACTTCATTAACATTATATTTTTCTTTGAAAGATATTTAATTAACTTTATTGAAAGGTAGACTAAAATGATGATGATGATGTAGTTTTTAGCAACATGCATTTCACGCTCAAGAGCGGGGCTAGGGTAGGTACCGTAATGTTTCAGGGACAGTCAGGTCAGGTCAGGTGAAGGTATTGAGGGATAAGCCTTTACAATGGCACCTCGTATCTACTTTCTATTTTTCCTATTTTCTGAAGAGTGCAGAGAGGGGAGAGGGGGTGTCGGAGAGAGAAGAAGCTGTTGGGGTGGCTTTGTTATGTGTGTTATTAGTCTGTATAAGGGGTGTCGGAGATAGAGGAAGCTGTTGGGGTGGCTTTGTTATGTGTGTTGTTAGTCTGTATACATCGTTGTCATCTGCCAATAACGCTCACCGGCTAACCCAAGACTCAAACCGTCACCCTCTACCAAGTTACCGCGGTTTAGAGAGTGTGTGAGTGATTGTGAGAGTGAGAGAATGACAGAGTGAGAAAAAGAGCGAGTGAGTGAGAGTGGGGGAGGGTGTGAGGAAGAGAGAGAGGGAGACCGAGAGTGTGTGAGAGTAATAAAGGTCGGTTCACACGGTCATGTTTTTATCCACCGTCCCTTGAGGGCTGAGAATTCGAAGGGCAAATCTCGCCGTGGTGTCATATCTCACTGGGGAAGTCAGGGAACCAACTTATTGTTTTTTTGGATATTCGCAGCTCCGTGTTCACGGGCTATTTCCGATACAATGCTTTGGCCGCTTGTTTGGCCACCTCTCGTACCACACGAAAAACAAAAGACGTTCAGTAATGCGTGTTTGTTTACATTCATACCATTCCACTTCAAGAAACAAAAACGATATATTAAGCAGGTCATATACGAAGAATATATATGATACTATTCTGAGAAGATAAGAAGAAAGAAAAGGTAAAAATAATAATTTATTATGTTCCTTCCAACAACCAACTATACTCCTAAAATCGATTAATGAAATTTACAAACACATGTGGCAGTCCGTGGATTCGAATCCAGGATGCTCACACCGAAAATCAACACCTTATGCATCGCACCACGAAGACAGTTAAAGAATGGTGGACACTGCCTACGATTTATTATACAACTTCGAATCCTGCATATCAATCTAACCATGTACACACATCCCAACTGCAACTCACGTAGGCTATGCATATGTGAATGGAAAGAGCAATTAATGGGGCCTTAACCACTAGGGAAGTCCTCTCGATAAATTACCCTGAACCAATATAAATTATTATGTTCCTTCCAACAACCAACTATACTCCTAAATCGATTAATGAAATTTACAAACACATGTGGCAGTCCGTGGATTCGAATCCAGGATGCTCAAACCGAAAATCAACACCTTATGCATCGCACCACGAAGACAGTTAAAGAATGGTGGACACTGCCTACGATTTATTATACAACTTCGAATCCTGCATATCAATCTAACCATGTACACACATCCCAACTGCAACTCACGTAGGCTATGCATATGTGAATGGAAAGAGCAATTAATGGGGCCTTAACCACTAGGGAAGTCCTCTCGATAAATTACCCCTGAACCAATATAAATTATTATGTTCCTTCCAACAACCAACTATACTCCTAAAATCGATTAATTACAGAAATATGAAAAGAAGGATAAAAGTCGCTCAACTCATTCACTTGATAATAACAAAACAAATAGGGAGGCAATCTCACTAACCCAACATCAACCAGTCGTGTATACCACTATATCCCAAGCACCAACAGATGCATTAGGTTTATCTTAAGTTTATTCTTAAGTATGTCTGCCAAAACAAAACGCATACGATCTTGCGAGTTGTTACAATATCCATTGTTAATGTTTTACTATAGCTTGCCATCGCCCATTTTCTTGTAATTGCTCCCATCATTGTATTGTAACCGCCCACATTCAACGACTTAATAATAATAATAACAACTAGAGCTTACCAGGCTTACCTCATGTATTGATCTCACCCCTGCTCATTATAACAATCATCCTGCACCCCTGAGACCCTCTACAAACACGAGTGGCCCAAAGATGCACTCATATCACTATGTAAATTGATACATGTGGATTCTGTTTGGTCATTTTCCGTCCCCAGTCCATAACCTTTGACTCCTTTCTCGTGTGAACACTTTTTTTATTCTCGCTGGAAATTTTACGGCAACTCTTCCCCGTCCTTCCCAAGGATTGGAAACTGAAAATGACCGTGTGAACCGGCCTTAAGAGTGAGTAAGTGTGAAAGAGAGAGAGGGGAATGAGAGAGTAAGAGAAGAATACAAAACATCTGCCTGCTCTCCTAATTCGACCTAGAGATACAATATGTGTGATCAGAGAGAAAGAAAAAAAAAAGAGAGTGAAACAGAGAGAGAGAGAGAGAGAAAGAGAGTCAAATAAAGAACTTGCGGGCCGCCTAATTTTACCTGGAGATGAATTAATCCGAAATGACGGTGGTGGTGGTGGCGGTGGGGTTGTAGACGTGGGATAATCAAGGGGGAATAATGGAGTGTTGGCGGCGGGCGGAGAGAGAGAGAGAGATAGAGAGAGAGAGGGATGGATGAGAGTGTAAGAGAGGAATATAAAATCTGCCTGCCCTCCTAATTCGACCTAAGAATACACTATGTTTGATCAAAGAGAGAGAGAGAGAGAGAGAAAGTGTAAGAGTGAGAGTAAGAGAGAGAGAGAGAGAAGCATGAGAGAGAGAGAGGGGGATGAGAGAGTAAGAGAGGAATATAAAATCTGCCGGCCCTCCTAATTCGACCTCGAGATACTATGTGTGATCAGAGAGAGAGAGAGCGAGAGTACAAAGGAGTACAAAGTGAGAGTAAGAGTGAGTAAGTGTGAGAGAGAGAGAGACAGATAGATAGAAAGAGAGAGAGAGGGAGGAGAGAGAGAGGGGGGAGAGAGAGAGAGAGAAAGAGAGAGAGAGAGAGGGAAATGAGAGAGTATAAGATATGAAATAAAACAAAATCTGCCTGCTCTCTTAATTTTGTCCTAGACATACAACGTGTTCAGAGAGAGAGAGAGAGACCGTCGCGAGAGAAATGAGAAAAAGAGGCTGAGAGTGAGAAAGAGAGGCAAAAAAAGGAATTCCGGGCCGCCTAATTTGACCTGGAGATGCATTATTCCGAGATGACGGTGGTGGTGGGGTTGTAGACGGTGATAATCAAGGGGGACTAACGGAGTGTTGCAGAGAGAGAGAGAGAGAGAGAGAGAGAGAGAGGTTAGTGGTGATAATGCGCTCTCCTCTTGGTTGTAATATGATGACCCTGTGTGGCTTTATTAGACGTCCTCGGGGGGGGGGGGGGGGGTTGCCTTGGTGCTGGCTAAGATGATGAGAGTCTCTCAAGGTCTTGGTGAATCAGATAGCTTTCTGCTTTTTTATTATATCTCTGTGTTTGTCTTCTGTATTTCTCTCTGTGTTTCTCTATGGAGACAAAGGGCAGATTAGATGTAACGAGTGTCTCCCCCCGAGTCAAAATAGTGACAGCCAAATTCAAGGGACGTTATGGTCAAAATGCCTGGACACATGAAGTTTAAAACATTTGTTTGTTTTTTCATAGGATGAAGGAAAGATTGATTGAGGGAGAGATTTCCAGAGTTCAATAATTGAGTAGAAGAAAGCCTGATATAATTTGCCAATTCTTGCATTGGAGAGTTAAACATAATAGGGGTGGGGCGGTGTTGAAAGGAGGGTGCCTCGCATTCGTCGCAAGGGAGGAGGGTATGCACTGAGAGAGCTCTGAAGAACACTGATTGTTGTAATAGCGATAGAAGAGTGAAAGAGATGCAACATTGCGGCATGTAGAAAGAGATTGCTGGAAACTAGTAAGAGGAACTATACCCTGTTTCATTTCAGCTGGTGGTAAATTGAATCCCTAAGTAACTATTTTCTGGATATTTAATGGAAAAACATGAAACTACAATGTCTCTGCATCCTATTAAGACCAAGTTCATATAATTAGCATCATATTTCACTACAAAATCTTCATAATGACTGAGAAATCTTAATGGGAACTTTGCAATTTACCGTCAGTTGAAAAGAAACAGGATATAGTAAGCGGAAGCGAGTTTATGAGGCGAAATGCTTTTGACTCTACTCTTTCGAGAAGTGAGGTATGGGTGGAACCTCCCCACACATGCGAACAATACTCGATACAGGGCGTACTGTATCCCGATACAGAGCAAGAAGCAGTGTAGGGGTGTAGAGCCCACGGAGACGGTTGAACACACCTAACTTCTGGGAAGTTGTTTTCTCTCTAACCCTTTCAGTACCAGTGATGTCTTATATTTGTATTTCAGCTAGCATTTAGACGATTTTATGAAGTTTCGGAAGGATTTATTTAGATTGTCTGCAGCCTTTTAATGTGTAGACGACGTTCTTAAGCTAAATAAAATATTTTAATAGTTGCCAGAATCTAATAAAAACGACGTCACCGGTACTAAAGGGGTTAAAACGTGAGAAGGAAGGGATTTCTTTCTTCATTTCTCCCAAGCTTGTGTGTGTGTGTGTGTGTGTGTGTGTGTGTGTGTGTGTGTGTGTGTGTGTGTGTGTGTGTGTGTGTGTGTGTGTGTGTTCCTTTTTTCTTTCTTTCTAGATTTGTTTGTTTCTGTATTTTCTTTTTTCTGGTAACAGCCCCTCTTGTTTGTATGGGGTTGTGTGTTTGTTGGAGTTGGGATCCGTTTATCATGCTGAGAGCTATATTAATACCTGTTTATTTTGGGGTTGTTCCCGCGGTGGGTGCTGTCTTGGTGGTTTATCAGTTAGGCTCTGGGGGTCTGGGGGCTTTGTTTTATATATGCGTTTTGTTTTGTATTGTGTTTATTTTATTGTTTATTATGTGTGGCTTTTTAAATTATTGATTGTGTGTTTATTGCGTGTTTTACTTGATTCATTGTGTGATGTTTGTTTAAGTTGATATCCATCGTTCTGCTATTTGTTTACTGTTTGTATTACGTGTGTGTTTCGTAGCGTGTACTTTGTTTTGATTATTAATGTTTATATATATTTGCTTGTGTTTCTGCTACGTTTGACTAGTTGTTTTTGTTGTTGTTAATTGTGTGTGTTTAATAGTGTATTTTCTTGTTTTTTTGTTTTGGGTTGTGTGTTTTTTGGAGTTTGGGATCCGTTTATCATGCTGGGATATCTACTAGTTGATTTGTATTATTTGGGGGTGTATTTAATAGTGTGCATTTGGATGTATTTATGTGTGTATGTGTGTGTGTGTGTGTGTGTGTGTGTGTGTGTGTGTGTGTGTGTGTGTGTGTGTGTGTGTGTGTGTGTGTATGTGTGTGTGTATTCCTTTTTCTTTCTATTTTTATATTTGTCTTTTTTCTTTTTCTTGTACCTGCTCCACTAGGTTGTCTCGGGTTGTGTGCTTGGTGGAGTGTTTGGATCCGTTTATCATGCTGGGAGCTATACCTGTTGATTGTGGGCTTTTGTGTCTTTAATAGTGTGCATTTTGATTTATGTGTGTGTGTGTGTATGTGTGTGTGTGCGTGCGTGTGTGTGTGTGTGGGTGTGTGTGTTCATTAGTGTGCATTTTTATTTATGTGTGTGTGTGTGTGTGTGTGTGTGTGTGTGTGTGTGTGTGTGTGTGTGTGTGTGTGTGTGTATGAGTGTGTGTGTGTGTGTGTGTGTGTGTGTGTGTGTGTGTGTTCATTAGTGTGCATTTTGATTTATGTGTGTGCGTGTGTTTGTTTTTTTTGTTTTTTTTTAACCTTGTAACTGCCCCACTTGTTTGTTTGGGGTTATGTGTGTGTTGCAGTTGATATTCGTTTATCATGCTGTTTATCATGTTTTTTTGTTTTTTTTTTCCTGGCGAGCGATAGCGAGGCTGTAATTTTAATTTGTTTATCTTGTTTACTTTTTGTGTTGGTTGTTTTGTTGTTTTGCTTTACTGTTGGCTTGTTTGCCTGTTTTTGTCATGTACAGTATATACTTGTTGTTGGTTGTTTTGCTTTACTGTTGGCTTGTTTCCCTGTTTTTGTCATGTACAGTATACACTTGTTGTTGGTTGTTTTGCTTTACTTTTGGCTTGTTTGCCTGTTTTTGTCATGTACAGTATACACTTGTTGTTGGTTGTTTTGCTTTACTGTCGGTGCGTTTCACTGTTTTCTTCATGTACAGTATATACTTGTTGTTGGTTGTTTTGCTTTACTGTTGGCTTGTTTCACTGTTTTCTTCATGTACAGTATATACTTGTTGTTGGTTGTTTTGCTTTACTGTTGGCTTGTTTCACTGTTTTTGTCATGTACAGTATATACTTGTTGTTGGTTGTTTTGCTTTACTGTTGGCTTGTTTCACTGTTTTCTTCATGTACAGTATATACTTGTTGTTGGTTGTTTTGCTTTACTGTTGGCTTGTTTCACTGTTTTCTTCATGTACAGTATAATTATACTTGTTGTTGGTTGTTTTGCTTTACTGTTGGTGCGTTTGATTATTTGATTATTTTGTTTATCTTGTATATTTTTGTGTTGGTTGTTTTGCTCTACTGTTTGTTTGATTGTTTATTTATTTTGAGTATCTTGTTTATTAGTGTGTTGGTTGCTTTGTTGTCTATCTATCTATCTATTGCCGGACGCCTTACTCCCCTTACGAGGGTGGCCATACACAGAATGCCCCCAAGCGGACCTATTCCCTGTGAGAGGGACAACCCGAGCCAGTTTAGTGAAGGACTTACAGGATTGACCACTCGATTTAGGATCCGTCCGACTCCGAGGCCCTCTGTGTATCTTGTTAGCACTATTTTTCTACAGTGGTGTTCAGTTAATCCATCCACTAACCTGCCTTACCCTTAGGTAAGCAGTACGGATTTGTATCAGGTTTACTCCCCTAGACAGGTTGCCAACCAAGGCTGACGAGTCCCATCCACCCGGATTTGTATAAGGTTGTCTCCCCTAGATGAGTTGCCTACCAAGGCTAACGAGTCTCATCCACCCGATTGTTTGCTTTGTTGTACTGTTGGTTGATTTGTCTATTTGTTTATTATTTGTTTTGATATTTTTCTATGATGGTTGTTTTGCTCCACTGTTAGTTTGGTTGCCTGTTATTTATTTCATTTGTTTATTATTGTTTTGGTTGTTTGGGCCTCTACTGATGGCTTTGTTTACTCTGTTTTATGTTTATTTTTGTGTTGGTTGTTTTGCTCTACTGTCGGTTCGTTTGATTATTTTTTTACTTTGTTTATCTTGTTTATTTTTGTGTTGCTTGTTTTGCTGTACTGTTAGTTTGTGTGTTTGTTCATTTATTTGTTTATTTTGTTTATTTTTGTGTTGGTTGTTGTGTTGTACCGTTCGCTCATTTTTTCTGTGTCAATACCAAGACCTTTCGTGCTGTTTAGGTGTCGATTTTTTCCAGGCGAACGACAGTGAGCCTGTAATTTTGTAAAAACCGGCCTTTGGTCGGGAAATTTCCCTACCGAACAATTTACAAATTAATCTAGAAGGGGAATCTAATGGATTTTTTTAAAAGTTTAATGGAGGTCAAGGGAAGAAACTAGAAAAATAATTAAAAGATACACAAATGAGCAAATTAATAAACCCATCCTCCCTTAACCCTTTGACGATTTGACAGTTTATTCTGGCTATCATTGGAAGAGTTTATGCAATTTACAAAATATCTGTAAGGTAAAGACTATGTTGTGTTGTTGGTCTGTTTCACTGGTGGCCTGTTTGTTTGTCCGTTTCGGTATGTATGTATGTATGTATATACTCAGGCACATACCCCATTGCAGGGAGTGGCCGACAAAAGACAGAGCCCGAACAGAAACCACATTTAAAGTTCCTATTATCAGGGTCGAGACCACTTTCGCGTTCCCTCGCTCGTTTTTCTGCCTCGTCGAGTAGGAGAATTATACAAGGGGAAGAGGATTCCTAGCCTCCTGCCCATTTCGGTGAGATTATTATATTCTTGAGTGCTAATGTTTCTGTTGTGTTATTTGTTCCGTTTTCGATTCTGTCTTTGTGTTCAATATTTTGTCTGAATTCCCCTTGATTGATTTGTCTGTGTAGTGGGAATATTTGTTATGGTGTGTCTTTCGGTTCTGTTTACGGTGTTCTCTCCTTTTACTCAATAGTTTGTTTGAATTCCCCTTGATTGATTGGTCTGCATAGTGGGCATATTTCTCCGTCTTTCTGTTCTGTTCTCAGTTCTGTCATTTTGCTCAATCAATTATTTGAATTCCCGTTGATTGATTGGTCTGTATGGTACACTCGGATACCATAGTGTCTAGATCACTCATGAACACTCGTGGACCCTTTATGTTAATATTTGTGCAATTAATAATATCTGGTTTGATTTTTAGATAGCACATACTTTTCAATATATAGTATTATATAGTTTTGTTATTGATGTGTAGAAAATTATACAAATATATGTGTTTCCAGACATATACAACGACCTACAGTCCGTTGCCCCATTAACCCTTTTCCAATTCCCTTATTTAATCTCTCCAAAGGATTTAACTCCCATTATTAGCCTCACCTGACCCTACCAGAACAGTTTTTGTATGTATGTATGTTTGTTTGCATACGTGAGCGTTTATGTATACGGGCATGTGCACACTTACTGCATGTTCTTATGTTCTTATATATGTATGTATATATATATATGCGTATTTATGTGTGTACGTATGCGGATATATGTATGTTCTGTATATATATGAGTAAAATAAATGTGTACTGTAAATGCACTGTAAATCACTTACTCTCATGGTTAATTTATGATAATTTGTATTTTGCACTAGCATAATTATTGTATTAATTTTTTGTTTTAATGTAAAGTATATTATACTCACCTATTGTAAACTGAGCTTACCATTTTCATATCTGTACATCTCATGTTCATCCACTAATTGTAAAATGTGTATTTTCAGCTCATGAGGCTGCCATTCTTTAATAAACGGTTTATTATTATTATTATTTATTATTATTATAATTAGAAATAGGTGAAGTCCACGAATATTTATGAGTGGGCTAGATATTATGGCATCCGAGTGTACATGGCTTCGTTTATCTGTTTTCCTATTAGTTAGATATTATGTTTTTAGTTTCGTTCGGGCTGTTTGAATTTGCTGTTGGCCGATTGGTTTGGTTGCCTTGTGGTTACTGCGTCTGTTATTCTGTTTAGTGAAATGTGTTATTCCTTTAGTTAAATGTCTTAGTTATGATGGTTTATGGGGGTAGTGCTTCTTTTTTGGTCTATACATTTATCTATTAATGTACTTTTGAGTTTCCTCGCTAGACCTCCATCAAGTTTAAATATATACCCCCTAAATCCCCTTTCAAGATAAATTTGTAAATTTTTCTGTAGAAAGATGCCTGGGCCGAAAGCCGGTTCTTTCTAAAATTTCAGGATCGCTATCGCTCGCCAGGAGAAACAAAATAAATAGCACGAAAAGTCTTAATATTGACTAAAAAATGGGGCAAAAATCTCAAAATCGCCAATCTATTGGAACTAACGTCTTAAAATATCAAAACTATTATGCTAAACATGAGGAAGAAGGGGGTACATAAAAAGCGACTACCTCCCCCTTAAATTGAAAGTCTTGAGTATGATGGTTAATTACCAGGAATATATGTTCTGTTCTTAGGGTAATTGACCACTCGCGAGTTTTAGGCTATAAGGAAGTTAGAGTCGTATGCATTGATATTATACAGCGATGCAATAATAACGTTGGCTTCTGATGGATAGAAAGTATGTTGAATTGAGTGTTATGTATTTATATAATTATGTACTACTGTAGAACCGCATTTTAACCCGTACAGTACTGGTGACATCCTTTTCATTATAATCTTGAAACTATAAGACGATTTAATTCAGCTTAGGAAGTACATCTGGCCATTAAAAAACTTCAGACTATCTCAATTAATCCTCTTAACTACCATATATCTTTCCTAAGCTTCATAAATCGTCTAAATGTAGCGAAAATCAACAAAAAAGACGTCGCTGGTAGAGAAGGGGTTAAATGGCATTTCGGCTAAATACCAATGTCTACGATTCCAACTTCCTTATAGAACGAAACTCGCAAGTGGTCAATTTATCAGGTATCCAACAGTATTAATAAATTTGAACAGAAGTACATAACCAATGATAATACACTATAAACAGCTGAACACAAAACTAAATGTAAATACACCACACTGAGAGAATGTAAGATTCCCAACTTATTTTTCCAGTATCCACCTTTGCTCTGGATTTTGAAGCTGACATTACAAAATGTCTTTAACATAAGTGTTATAGAGCATCCAGCAGTACCAAATATGAACAGAAGAATTTTAATATAAACACACTATGAATAGATGAACATAATATAAATACACTATAAACAGGTGACCATAAAACCCAATATAAAATACACTATAAACAGGTGACCATAAAACCCAATATAAAATACACTATAAACAGGTGACCATAAAACCCAATATAAAATACACTATAAACAGGTGACCATAAAACCCAATATAAAAAACACTATAAACAGGTGACCATATAACCCAATATAAAATACACTATAAACAGGTGACCATAAAACCCAATATAAAATACACTATAAACAGGTGACCATAAAACCCAATATAAAATACACTATAAACAGGTGACCATAAAACCTAATATAAAAAACACTATAAACAGGTGACCATATAACCCAATATAAAATACACTATAAACAGGTGACCATAAAACCCAATATAAAATACACTATAAACAGGTGACCATAAAACCCAATATAAAATACACTATAAACAGGTGACCATAAAACCCAATATAAAATACACTATAAACAGGTGACCATAAAACCCAATATAAAATACACTATAAACAGGTGACCATAAAACCCAATATAAAATACACTATAAACAGGTGACCATAAAACCCAATATAAAATACACTATAACCAGGTGACCATAAAACCCAATATAAAATACACTATAAACAGGTGACCATAAAACCCAATATAAAATACACTATAAACAGGTGACCATAAAACCCAATATAAAATGCACTATAAACAGGTGACCATAAAACCCAATATAAAATACACTATAAACAGGTGACCATAAAACCCAATATAAAATACACTATAAACAGGTGACCATAAAACCCAATATAAAATACACTATAAACAGGTGACCATAAAACCCAATATAAAATACACTATAAACAGGTGACCATAAAACCCAATATAAAATACACTATAAACAGGTGACCATAAAACCCAATATAAAATACACTATAAACAGGTGACCATCAAACCCAATATATATATACACTATAAACAGGTGAACATAAAACCCAATATAAAATACACTATAAACAGGTGACCATAAAACCCAATATAAAATACACTATAAACAGGTGACCATAAAACCCAATATAAAATACACTATAAACAGGTGACCATAAAACCCAATATAAAATACACTATAAACAGGTGACCATAAAACCCAATATAAAATACACTATAAACAGGTGACCAAAAAACCCAATATAAAATACACTATAAACAGGTGACCATAAAAACCAATATAAAATACACTATAAACAGGTGACTATAACACCCAATATAAAATACACTATAAACATGTGACCATCAAACCCAATATATATATATACACTATAAACAGGTGACCATAAAACCCAATATATATATATATATATATAAACTATAAACAGGTGACCATAAAACCCAATGTATTTACTTTATAAATAGGTGAACATAAAACCCAATACAAATCAACTCCACTGATCTAAAAATACACGATCCCTACATTATTTTTCCAGTATCCATCTTTGCTCTGGATTTGGAAGCAGACGTAACCCCCCCCCCCCCCCCCCCCCCCCGGGCTAGACACCGCTGAAAGTTCTGGGGGTAATTTAGGGAAACAAGAGGCTTAAGGGGGTAGTGCATATTTTTTTATTTTTTTTTATCTATACTGTATATATATATATTTATATATTTATGTTCGAGTTTCCTCCCTAGACCTCCATCAAGCTTTAAAAGATATCCCCTAGTCCCACTTTCAAGAACATTTTGTAAATTTTTCGGTAGACAAATTTCCCGGCCGAAGGCCGGTTCCTCCCAGAATTACAGGCTCGCTCTCGCTCGTTAGTAAGAATTCGACACCTAAATGGCACGAAATGTCTTAATATTGACAAAGAAATGAGGCCAAAGGTCTCAAAATCGCCAAACTAACGGAACGATTGTCTTAAAATCTCAAAACTATTAGGCTAAACATGAGGGAGAAGGGGTCCAGAAAAAAGTCCCTGTCTCCCCTTAACTTCTTGATGTAGAGATAAGAGGATCGTCTTGTTCACAGCCTGGAAGCTGGTTTTATTGTCAGGTACTTCTACTGTTAGTGTGTGTGTCTGTGTTTGTGTGTGTGTTTAATAAGTAGGCCTAATGGTTGTGGGCGGGAAGGGATGTGTGTGAGTGTGTGTGTTTACTAAGTAATGGTAGTGTGTATGTGTGTGTGTGTGCTTAGGAGGCAGGCCTAATGATTGTATCTATGTGGGATTGTGGGTGTGTGTTTATATAAGTAAGTAGGGCTAATGGTTGTGTCTGTGTTTGTGTTTAGTATGTAGGCCTAATGGTTGTGTCTTTGGGTGTGGGCGGGAAGGGATGTATGTGTGTGTGTGTGTGTGTGTGTGTGTGTTTAGTATGTAGGCCTAATGGTTGTGTCTTTGGGTGTGGGTGGGAAGGGATGTATGTGTGTGTGTGTGTGTTTAGTATGTAGGCCTAATGGTTGTGTCTTTGGGTGTGGGTGGGAAGGGATGTATGTGTGTGTGTGTGTGTTTAGTATGTAGGCCTAATGGTTGTGTCTTTGGGTGTGGGTGGGAAGGGATGTGCGTGTGTTTGTTTTTACTAATTAATGGTAGTGTTTATGTGTGTGTGTTTAGTAAGTACAGTAGGTCTAATGGTCTTGGGTGTGTGTCTGTGCGTGTGTGTGTGTTTTTAGTAAGAAAATATCAGGTTGTGAATGTATGTGCGTGTGAGGAGAAGGGTTGTGTAGTTTTGGGAGTTTTGCAACCAGGTGGACGCGAATTTCATCTCCAAATCTCACAGTGCCTTGGTTGTCTGGCATTTAGGCATTTAGGTGCAGGTTCGGCCTTCCCAAACCTACCTTGCCACTCTGTCGTAAATTCAAACTTTAATGCGCTACTAAAAGATTCCACATATGAAGGAGGGCCCCAGTAGTTTTGACATTTCAAGTCATGCGCCCAATTAGTTTGGGGATTTTAAGACCTTTCGTGCCATTTAGGTGTCGAATATTTGCTGACGAACGATAGCGAGCCTTCAATTTAGAAGGACCCGGCCATCATCTTGGGCGTTTTTTTACCTAGAAATGCAAATTTATCTCGAAGGGTGGTCTTTTTGTGAGCGTGTTGGAGGGCTACGGAGGAAAAAAATACAACAATCTATACAACAAAATAAAAATAAAAAAATAAATTAAGCTTCTCACTAGGTAGCCAACTCTTTCCCACCATATATTGTAAGTATGAAAGTACTCTCACACTTCTAATGTACTGGAAACGAGGCAAGAGTGTTTTGTATGTCGTGTCCATGGGCTTAGTGGTAAAGTACTGACACTAAGTACAACACACATTTTATACTAATATTTCCCCTTAGAGCCATGGGGATTTGATCTCTGGCTTGTAATATTGCCAGTTATCTCTCTCTCTCTCTCTCTCTCTCTCTCTCTCTCTCTCTCTCTCTCTCTCTCTCTCTCTCTCTCTCTCTCTCTGTCTGCCTGTTTGTCTCTGTCGGTCTGCCTGTTTGCTCGTCTGTCTGTCTGTCTGTCTGTCTGTCTGTCTGTCTGTCTGTCTGTCTGTCTGTCTGTCTGTCTGTCTGTCTGTCTGTCTGTCTGTCTCTGTGTGGGTGTGTGTGTGTGGGTGGTATCATTGTAAGTATCTGCGTTTGTATGTATTTTTATGTATGTATCTATCTTAAGGTGAGGAAATTGTAGTCACCAATCAAGCAGGGCAGTAGCCAGAGGAGGCCACTTAATGATAAGAAATTGCTGGGACTCCTGTTTCATTTGTCTGGTTTCGCCCACTGTTTATGTTAGAGCCTCACCTACACAGAGAGTAATCCAGCTTACTCTCACAAACACCACCTCCTCTTATTCATTTCACTACAGTTAACAAGCACACCACACTTCTTTCCAACACACCTAAAATACTTCTAACGTGCCTTGATTTTGGTTCTCTATCACTCTTTGAACCATGGGGGGACACTTGTTTCAGACAACTTTGCATTTTGTCTCATTCATGCACATAGGGGAAAAATATATATACTATGCTTATTGTAGATTGTGGGATCGGTGACAGGTTATATAACATTGACCTTCATGTGTCCCGACCCCTCTCTGTTGTTGTTGTTGTTGTTATTCCCTAAGCTGCCTGGCCGAACAGCCCTGAGTCCTTAAGGAAGGCCATGGCCACGGTCGGGCTTTCCCACAGAGCTCTCAATGAGTGCAAATTGTGTTGTTGGCGTAAGTGGTTGTGTGAAATGCAGTCTTCTATGATGTGTTTAATGGTATGGGGTGCTGTGTTACAACCCGGGCAGGTGTCGACGACGGAGTCATCCAGTCTCTTCTGATAGCTCAGAAGAGCTGGATGGTGTCCGCATCTCAGCCTGGCCAGGTGGACTCTGTCCTCACGAGGAAGGGAGGATTCAGAAGGATCGATTTCGGGAAGTCGTGCTTGCAGCTGCGTGTTGTCTATGAGTGAGTGGATGGAACGGCGAGTGATATGAGTATGGATGTGCTTCTGGAAGTTGGTTTGGGGTGGGCAGGGAGGGAGAGAAGACAGTATTTGTGTGTGATAGCGTGTGCTGGGTGTTGTTTTGATATTTCTTGGTGTCTGTGGGTGTGTTGCCATGTAGTGTAGTGGGTGGTGTTGATTCGTGGAGGCTACTGCCAGGAATTGAGTGCCTCTCATGTCTAGATGATCTTTGACTTTGAGGACTTTGGTTTCTTGATGTAGGTGATCTGTGGGTGTAGTAGCTGTGCATCCTGTGATGATTTTTAGGGCTATATTTTGAATAGTCTGTTGTTGTTGTTGTAATACCGGACTTCAGAGGTGAAGTGTAACAGTGACGGGTTTATAAAGGGAATGGTTGGATCGGAACACCGTGACCAAGTTGATTAAACTACTTACAAACAACACTACTAACAAACAATACTACTTACATTACTGACAAACAACTCTACTTACAAACACTACTTACACTTGTTACAAACAACACTACTTACACTAATTACAAAAAACTCTCTTTACACTTCTTACAAATAACACTAATTACAAACAACACTCAGTATCACACCCACACCCAAAGTAAAGTGCAGTAATATTCAACATGCACTTGAGGCACTATGCACAACAGAATATACTGTCAAAACGCGTCATGATCCTAAAGGTATTAACAGACTGGCCGATCACCCGTCTTTCCCCAAACTTAAAAAGGCTAAACGATCTCGGAGAACTTGAATCATTAGCTTGGAAAGTTGGTGGTGGTGTCGATTACTGTGTTGTGGTCACAGCTAATGTGTGTGTGTGTGCGTGTGTGTGTGTGAGGAGAGGGTACACACTAATAATACATTGACGAAAGAAAACTGGAATCAAAGGAAATAAGATTTGTTAAATTTGTTCGTATCATCGTCAATATACGTCTATAGTAAAGACTGCAAGAATGTTTTCTCATCTTCAAGACACTGCATTAATGAATTATAACCCCCCCCCCCCGGTCTCTTTATCTATATATTATTTGCAATTTAAATCTATTCTATATGCTCAGGCCCAATCCCCACTTTTCCAAAAAAAAATCCTTTATTATATTAGAGGAATTTAAATAGATTTAAATAGATTTAACTAATATTACCCAGGATAAAATAGTATAGAATGTCATCCGCATGAAAAGGTGAAACTATTGCAAAATATGTCCGGTGCAAATTGAGATACATACTTGAGACACACAATAAGAATGTTGTTAACTATAGTCTATTTACCATAAGTAGGCCAATTATCTTGACCACTAACCTCTATAATGCCAACATATTCTTCATTCTATTTTGAGGATCTATCGCATTGGAACCGGAAACGCGATCGAAGCTAGAATATGTTAGGTTGTTGAATTTCTATGAATCTTGAATGTTGAAGCTGCCAGACTACAATTGCCCGTAAAAATTGACGGATAAACTGCTCGTGTGACAGTGGCCTATTAGATTAACCGATACACATAATTGATAATATGCCAGGTAGGCTTAGTACAAATAATTGCCGACTTGCGAGTTTCATTCTATAAGGAAGTTGGAGCAGTAGGCAACGATATCTAACATAATTTACAGGTAAAATACGGTCATAGTACATTTATAAATACATAAAACCCAATTAAACATACCTTTTCTCCATCAGAAACCCACATTATTGAGTTTCTGTTTAATATCGATGTTCACGGCTCCAACTTCCTTATAGCCTGAAACTCGCAAGTGGTCAATTGATAACGCCGTGATGCTAACCCCTTACCACCATTACGTAATTGTCATCATATTCCGGTAACTATTAGACTATATTTAGCTATCTACCTCTACGACTCAAATGGGTGATTACGATCTCAACAAACCCTCCTAATAACATAGTCATCGACCCTTCCTAAGCTGCATAAAATCATCTAATTTTAGCCAGTAACAAAGGTAAAAAGGCGTCATGATAGCTTCAGTTTGTTGTGATGATAGTACAGGGAGAATTGTTGATCATTGTTTTTTCTATGTGGATGAGGGAGACAAACTGCAAACCTGCCTGTGACGAGTGCCTACCCCAGAGTTAAAAGTGACAGGATCAAAATCAAGGAATGTTAGAGCCAAAATGCCACACAGAACTTGATTCAATGTAAATCATAGGATGAAGGAAAGACGGTTTCTGGGAGAGAGTTCCAGAGCACACCTTTTGAATAAAAGAAAGATTGAGAATATTGTATCACTCTTGGGTTGGAGAGTTGCACAGAGTAGGGGTGGGAGTGTGTTGCAAGACGGGTATTACGTACCCTACGTACAGGGGGTGGTATACACTGAGAGAGCTCCGAGTAACACTGATTATTGTAATAGCGATAGAATAACAAGAGATATGCAACATTTACTTATGCATTTATATAATTATATAACAGGATTTTGACGTGTATGAGTAAGTGATTCATAATTAACCAGTTTTGGGTCGGCCCTAGGGAAATACAAAGTTACGATATGTGTTTCCCGAATTAAATCATTCTGTACCAGTGACATATTTTTAATTATATTCTGACAACTATTAGGCGAGTTTATTCAGTTTACGAGGTATTTCTACCCGTTAAAAGCCTACAGACTGTCTCAATCAATTATTTTTAGATTCCATATATCCTATTGTGCTTGTTTTTTGGTGTATATATGCATTATTTAGTCTATATTAGAGTTTCCTCGCTAGACCTCCATCAATCTTTTAAAATACACCACCTAGACCCCCTTTCAAGATAAATTTACATATTTTTCGGTATAAAAATGTCCCGTCCGAAGGCCGGTTCCTTCTAAAATTACAGGCTTGCTATCGCTCGCCAAGACAAAATCGACACCTAAATGGCACGAAATGTCTTAATAATGAGAAATAAACGGGGTGAAAGGTCTCAAAATCGCTAAACTAAAGGAACGAACGTCTTAAAATCTCAAAACAAATATGCTAAACATGAGGGAGAAAGGGGTCCAGAAAAAACGAACCATCCTCCCATAAGAAAATCATCTAATTATACCTAAAATCAAGTACAAATAACGTCAGCGGTACAGAAAGGATTAACAACCTAATTTGTTGGCACTTTCATGTAACGATATTATGACGTCATTTATCCTCAACCCCTTCAACATACCAAAATACATTCTTTTGTTTTATTAGGATTATTATTGTACGATTAATTAAGATTGTAGAGGTTCTTTAGGTGTAAGAGAACACATTGAGATCGATTAAGGGGAGTTTTAAATGTATTTGTTTATTACTATATTTGTTATTTTAGTTTCCTCCCTAGACCTCCATCAAGATTTGACAAATATTTTCAAAATCCCCCTTTGACATTAATGTGTATATTTTTCGGTAGTAAAATGTCAGAGAGGCTGGGCTATCACTCGCCAGGTGAAAAACGACACCAAAATGGCACAAACGGTCTTAAAATTGACAAAGGACTGGGGCGAACAGACTTAGGTTTGCTAGACATTTGCCATTAAATAACTACCGGTACATGCATGTATCTATAGATAGACATGCTTATATACGGAAAAGAGACAAACGCCTTTTTCGTGGTGAATTATACCATACGAAACAACCTCGATAGCTACATCCAGGTGAATAACACGGTGACCACTTTATAAAGGTCACGGAAATCTCCCCATAGATATCCTGGCAGCTTCTAATTTACGTGGAAATGGGATATCTGGGTAGGTCTATCTTGGACAACCTACAATATATGGGTAGTTCTATGCGTATGGTTGTATCTATCTACACTCTCTCTCTCTCTCTCTCTCTCTCTCTCTCTCTCTCTCTCTCTCTCTCTCTCTCTCTCCCTCTCTCTCTCTCTCTCTCTCTCTCTCTCTCTCTCTCTCTCTCTCTCTCTCTCTCTCTCTCTCTCTCTCTCTCACTCTCTCTCTCTCTCTCTCTCTCTCTCTCTCTCTCTCTCTCTTATATATACTCTATATATATATATATATATATATGAAATATATAGAATATATATATATATTAGTAAAGCCAGGTAATAAATGTTCTTTAATACATACGTGTTGAAAGAAATGGCAATTTCTGCGTTGGAAATTTTATTATTCAAGGTTTCCAGGTCTCTGATGAGTTTTCGCTGGGTGGCAGGAAGTAGATGAATGAGGTTAGCAAAATTCATGGTGGTACAGGGTTACATTAATGTACATGATGATACAGGATATACGACGCGTTTCACTCTGGACAACCAGCATTATCAAGTAAGGATAGAATTATATGAAAGGTAAACAGGAAGGGTATATATAGAGGGTGGAGGATCAGAGGCGAAAATCAGGGGGCAAAAGTCTGCTATTGGTGGAGGGGTATTCTAGGAGTGTTAAAGAGAGATCCGCGTCACGCAGGCGCACTGGATGCGGGAAGGTGGTGGTCGAGGGGCGTGGCCTAAGTTGCGTAGTACGTGTGGCGCCGGCAGAAGACGAAGCTGAAGGAGGTAGCGCGGGGGGCTGCGTCAAGGGCCACGGGGGGGCGAGGGGGGGCGTTAGGTCCTGTAGGATAGTGCCTTTTGGCAGAAGGAAGGATCTGAAGGACCAGAGTTTGGTTGTTGATTTTAGGATGTAAGGCTTGGATATATAACGCTTCGAGTATTGGTAATCTCCTTGGGTCACTTTCTTTATCGAGTATGATGGTGTGTTTCTCTAACTCGTTGCGTGTGAGGTGGGGATGGTTAGGGGTGAGATAGAGGTCTTAGAGCCATCAACGCTAAACAAGGAGGGGTCCACCTTAAAAAACTCGTCGGAGAATACACCCCTGGTTATACGTACGGAACCATCAAAACACACAAACCTGGGAACCCCCTCCGCCCCATCATCTCCCAGATCCCCACTGCCACCTACCAGATCGCCAAGGCCCTGAACAACCTCCTCACCCCCTACGTGCCCTGCCAATACAACCTTAACTCAGCCCACGATTTCTTGGAAATTTTAAGAGACGCCCCCCGGAACAACAACCACACAATCACCTCCCTCGACGTAGAAAGCCTGTTCACCAACGTGCCAGTGGATAGGACCATTGACATGATTCTACGACGAAGTTACCATTGCCCTGATACACCAACATTGAACATCCCGGAGAAGGCCCTGAAAACACTGCTGGAGCTATGTACCAAGGAGGCCCCCTTCCTTTGCCCCCGGGGCAACATGTACAAGCAGATAGACGGTGTGGCGATGGGCAGCCCCCTAGGAGTTCTTTTTGAGAACTTTTTTATGGGTACCATCGAGGAAGAGCTCCTAGCTGCCCAACGACGCGCCGTCTACTGTAGATACATGGATGACATCTTCTTGCAAATCAAGGACCTCCACGAACTACAGGAACTCCAGCGTCGCTTCATGACCTCCTCCGGACTTAACTTCACCTTTGAAAAATCAAACAATGGACAACTCCCCTTCCTCGACATCCTTGTAGCTCTGAACGACCATGGGTTCAAAACCACCATCTACATTAAACCAACTAACACAGGACAATGCCTCAACGGCGATAGTGAATAGTGAATCCATCTCCGCTTATGTAAGGAGAGCCCTCACGCACTGCTATACCTGGGCCGACACCCACCAGGAACTAGAAAGACTATCCCAAGTTTTAGTGAATAACGGATACTCCAACTCCGACGTCTCCAGCACCATCAACCACCATCTTGAAAAATGGTACACCCAAAGCCCTCCCAACATTGACCCCCCCAATGAAATCAAGATCTTCTACCGCAATTTTATGTCCTCTGAACACAAAAATGACGAGGCCGTCTTAAAAGAAATAATCTCCAAGCATGTCCACCCTACCAACCCGGAAAACAAAATCAAATTAATAATTTATTACAAATCCCCCAAGACCTCCAACCTCGTTCTCCGCAACAAACCAGCTTCCACCAAGATAAGGAGCCCGATGACGGACGATCACATTTACCAACATACCTGTAATTATGAGGACTGTGGACCTCATTCCTATATTGGCATGACGCAGACTCTTCTTTCACGTCGGTTAACTCTTCACCTTCAGGCTGGAGCCATCTAAGACCACTATCTCACCCCTAACCACCCCCACCTCACACGCAACGAGTTAGAGAAACACACCACCATACTCGATAAAGAAAGTGACCCAAGGAGAATACCAATACTCGAAGCGTTATATATCCAAGCCTTACATCCTAAAATCAACAACCAAACTCTGGACCTCCAGATCCTTCCTTCTGCCAAAAGGCACTATCCTACAGGACCTAACGCCCCCCCTCGCCCCCCGGACCCCCTTGACGCAGTCCCCCGCGCAACCTCCTTCAGCTTCGTCTTCTGCCGGCACCACACGTACTACGCAACTTAGGCCACGCCCTTCGACACACAGCCAATCAGCTTCGACCCCGCCAACCGACCACCACCTTCCCGCATCCAGTGCGCCTGCGTGACGCGGATCTCTCTTTAACACTCCTAGAATACCCCTCCACCAATAGCAGACTTTTGCCCCCTGATTTTCGCCTCCTCTGATCCTCCACCCTCTATATATACCCTTCCTGTTTACCTTTCATATCATTCTATCCTTACTTGATAATGCTGGTTGTCCAGTGAAACGCGTCGTATATCCTGTATCATCATGTACATTAATGTAAGCCTGTACCACCATTAATTTTGCTAACCTCATTCATCTACTTCCTGCCACCCAGCGAAAACTCATCAGAGACCTGGAAACCTTGAATAATAAAATTTCCAACGCAGAAATTGCCATTTCTTTCAACCTCGTATGTATTAAAGAAAAAAAAATAAAGAAAAAAAAAAAATATATATATATATATATATATATAGAGAGAGAGGGCAACAATATCAATACAACACATCAGAATGGTATTGTATAATATAATGGCATTGTATTTATGAGCCATCAAATATGACGTTATGGTGCCATGTGTAAAGTTGCCTATAAATGCTCTGTTCCTCTCCGTGTTCGTTTGCATGCAAATAAACTTGGGATTGAATTATGGTTGTAGTTCGTCATGCAGTCGTTAACCCTCTCAGTCCATAATGACTCCTTTCAGCATATTAGTTTAGCCATCATTAGACGATTTGGTTCCGATTAGGTGGGATATCTATGGAAGTTGATGGGTCAATTTACATAGTGAGAACTCCCTTGATGCATAAATGTCCTTCCTAAGCTTAATAACATAGTATATTGATAACCAAAAATCACACACACACACACACACACACACACACACACACACACACACACACACACACATACATACACCAAATATTAATACAAATAAATACACAAATAAATGCGTCCTCTATTACAAAAGGGGTTAGTTCATACTATGGGACAACTGTGTTATAATAACCATTACTTGTAATTCAATCATACAGAATTTACTCTGTCTATCTATCTATTGCCGGACGCCTTACTCCCCTTACGAGGGTGGCCATACACAGAATGCCCCCAAGCGGACCTATACCCTGTGAGAGGGACAACCCGAGCCAGTTTAGTGAAGGACTTACAGGATTGACCACTCAATTTAGGATCCGTCCGACTCCGAGGCTCTCTGTGTATCTTGTTAGCACTATTTTTCTACAGTGGTGTTCGGCTAATCAATCCACTAACCTGCCTTACCCTTAGGTAAGCAGTACGGATTTGTATCAGGTTTACTCCCCTAGACAGGTTGCCAACCAAGGCTGACGAGTCCCATCCACCCGGATTTGTATAAGGTTGTCTCCCCTAGGTGAGTTGCCGACCAAGGCTAACGAGTCCCATCCACCCGTCAAAAATGTACTAACATATATAAATTCACTTAAAAGACTACAACTTCTGTAAACGACTGTAAAAACACATTCAGATTTAGGTTGCACAATCAAACTTCCGGTCAGGGCCAAGCTATTAACAGAACTGCGCTAGGGGGTATATTGTCGGTTTGGTTCTGTTAGTTTAATCATACCGGGAAATATGACTTCAATGTGTACAATGATGACAAGCTTGATGGGTGAATGGTATACGGGTATTATGGTTGTTGATCTCTCTCTCTCTCTCTCTCTCTCTCTCTCTCTCTCTCTCTCTCTCTCTCTCTCTCTCTCTCTCTCTCTCTCTCTCTCTCTCTCTCTCTCTCTCTCTCTCTCTCTCTCTCTCTCTCTCTCTCTCTCTCTCTCTCTCTCTCTCTCTCTCTCTCTCTCTCTCCTCTCTCTCTCTCTCTCTCTCTCTCTCTCTCTCTCTCTCTCTCTCTCTCTCTCTCTCTCTCTCTCTCTCTCTCTTTTTTTCAGACTAATTTCTTTCTATACTATATAAAAACTTGCCTTGTGGGTATTTCCTGACCCATAAGGATACACTTCATTCTATTTTCCGGTACGGCTATTTAGCTGCAAGGAGTGGAGGGTGGGGTGAGAGCTATCTTCTTTTCTGTCCTATTCTTCTAATATGAACTGTCCATGTCTAGTAGTACTAAGGCCGGACCACTTAGTTGGGACCGCAAAATCTGTGTGGTCTGAGTATCTGTGTAACTCTCACGCACAGCAGAAAAAGACAGAAAACCTTACTTTACAACTTCCAAACACGTATAAAGTTCCCAAATGACATTATGAAAAACTCCAGCACTCATTACACACAATTTAAATATACCGGACAGACGAAATATACCGCAAATTTCTGGCTCTAATGCGATTAAACTCAACACCTTTTTAACAATATATTATTTTTTTCCTTGGGTCTTTCGTTATTTTATTATATTTTGTTTTTATTTTGTATATCTCTGCGAACTGATAATCTAGAGTGTGTTGTGTACAAGTGAAAAAGTTGTTGTGTGTTCTTGTTGATGTAATTTGAGGATGGGATGTACAGTGCAAATCAATATTCACCGGCAACTTATTCCTATTCCGAGTAATTCTTAGATACTATTGGCATCTCCTTTAATATTGTCTTGTATTTCTACCGAAAAAGTGTACAAATTTATCTTGAAAGGGGGTCTGGGAGTGTTGTTTTAAAGCTTGACAAAAAGATCTAGCGAGGAAAATAAAAATAAATAAATTAAGAAATAAATATACAGTATAGCCTATACCAGAAAACGAGAACTACCCCCTTAACATAGGTCATTACCATTCGATTCTTACGAAACTTTCCTAAGCGTGTAACTTGACCCTGAATTAAATTAACCATTTTATATACAATGAAACATTCTTCCATTTTATTTGCCAACCATTTGACTATTTTATTGAATTTATAATAGGGCTATGGTATTTAAAGTGCTAATTGAGATTTTACTCTTTCAATTCCCAAAGATCCTTCCTAAGCTTATTAAAATCGTCTAATGATAGCCAGAATAACATGATGGAAGTGTCGTACTACTGGATGGGTTAAAATGACGCGCTCTCATTGACAGGGTTAACTACAAAACTACATACAAAATAGAATATATGGCTTACTATTAACCCGTACAGTGCCAGTGACGTCCTTCTCATTATATTCTGGAAACTATTAAACGATATTATTCAGCTTAGGAAGGATGTTTACTCATTGAATAACTACAGACCACCTTAATTAATAACTACAGACCACCTTAATTAATCATTTTAGCTTCCATATAATTAGCCTACCTTCGTAAAATCGTCTAAATGTAGCTAAAATCAAATACGGTAATTTAATAGTCAAAATATTAACCCCTTCAGCACCATGATACCCTATTTACCTTTGATTCTGGCTAAAATTAGACGATGTTATGCAGTTTAAGAAGGACCTATGTTATTAAGAGGATTTATTGAGATCGTATTTAACTAATTGAGCCAGATAGGTAGATTACAAACTAAAGAAAATCGTCCAATGGTAACCATAATATAATGACAACTACGGTATGATGGTGAATAGGTTAACCAATCGGCAATATAACTATGTAATTACAACTTCAATATCGTAATTTCAAAGTAAATGCCACATTCTCAACTTTGTATAGCTTTTAGTATCTGATATTATTTGTATTATCTTCACTAGTTTACGTTAACCCTTTCATAGTAATGGTTTAAGTGCTTTATTCTAGTTTCACTGGGGTTTGTTTTGAAAACATTCCTTTGTATGAATTATGTAAATATGTGTGCTTCACGAATTCTTTATATATTTCATATAAGTAAATATAGTAGTAAACATTCTGTCTCATTGAGTCGGATTATTGAAGTGTTTACATATGGTCTAGTAGGTTTTGTTTATTTTCCTGTATATTATTTGGTCCATATGATACTTTTGAATCCCATAGATTTTGTTTCATTTCATGGGTATTATTTGGTTCACACTGTACGTTTGAATCCTGTATAAAAAATAAGGGTTCAAAAGATTCATTTGAGTATAGGAAATTTCCTGTAATTAGTGTTCAAATCAGGTTCATTATATTATGTTCAATAGTTACTTATTCATAATGTATGTTAGTTTTTTTCAATATGCAAGGCATACATTAATAATGGAACAGAGTATAAATAGAGCCAGATGGCCGTGGTCAAGCAGATTACTGATAGACACAGAGCTATTAAGACCTCCTGGATACTCTTACATCAAAGAAGCCCTGTGAAGAAACTTTGTGAATTCCAAGATTGGTGACTATTGTGTCTTTAAGAACTATTGAAGAAGGACTGCTGTGCTATATAGCAGTTCTAATGAGAATATGTGTTTACTCAAGTACTGTAAATATTGTAAATACAACCTAGTTAAGGATAATATATTGTACATAAGTTTAGTGAATTGTTTTACTCAATCCGTACCTTTAACATATGAACGTCCGTGTGACATTTATGGTGCCCAGACCCGGGACGTTGTGGTACGTACATTGAGTGACTTAGCCATTTTACAGTTATATATGAAAATATTATGGCTGACTATGCATTGTTCCAAGAACTTCTTAAGATTGGAAGTGAACTTGGATATTCCAGTGATGAACTTGGAAATGTTATGTCCAAATAACAGACTATTAAGCGAGAAGAGCGAGCGAAAGAAAGGGAAAAAGAAAGAGAAGCAAAGGAACAACAAAGGAAACGTGAAGCAGAAGAAAAGGAAAAGCAAAGGATACATGAATTGGAGGTGCTCAGATTGTTGCAGCCCAGTGGTCGAGGTTCATCCAACCCTTGCACAAACTACGCATCAACACCCAAACTCCCTAAAGCTCGGTTCACACATGCACGAATTAACGTCCCGTCCATCCCCGACCCCTTAATTCGCCGTGCCTAGGCGGCGTCTTTTTTGTGCAGCATAAAATGGTACGTGTGGGTTGGGGCAACTGCACAGACACACACGGGAGCAATCATCATCTAGACGCAGCCTGGCGGCGTCTAGACGACGACTGCTTCCGTGTGTGTCCCATGGGTGTCCCGGCAAAAAAAAATTGGAACGGCCTAGTGGCCATCGTGGCCACATGGGACCTCCAGATTGATGCCGTCCTGCCTATTTTCTTGGTCGGGGACGGACGTGACGTTAATTCGTGCATGTGTGAACCGAGCTTAAGTTTATTGAAGAGGAGGACGACATCGACAGTTACTTGGAAAGGTTCGAGCGTTATGAGACGATCAACAAGTGGCCTCGGGAAGAATGGGTGAACAACTTATGTCCTTTATTGACTGGTAAGGCTCTTGAAGCTTATATTAATTTGCCTCCTGACCACACTACCTATGATGAAGTGAAGAATGCCATTTTGCTCAGGTTTATGCTCTCAGAAGAAGGATATCGTCTGAAATGTTGTGAGACCGTTCCAGAAAAGGGTGAAACCATCGCTCAATATTCTGCAAAGATTAGCCGATACTTCGACCGTTGGATAGACCTGGCAGGAATTGCCAAATCTTACAATGAACTGAGAGATCTGATTGTCTGTGAACAGTTTCTATGAAAGTGCCATCAGGAATTCAGAATGTTTTTGAAAGAAAGACGTCCTAAGTCGCTGTCAGAAATGGTAGGTCTTACTGAGAGGTATCTATCTGCTCATGGAGGTCCATTCTACAAACCACTCTACAAAACACCTAAGAAGACTTTTCCTCAGTCACAACCGATTCAACAGAATGCGAAAGAGTCATCATTATCATCAACTTCTACCCTAAGTAATGCCAACAAACAACGCGCCTACAGAGAGGGGCGATGTTTTCTTTGTGACAGGATTGGGCATGTTGCTCGTGACTGCAAACAGTTTACCCGCCCATCTTCGATCCAGCGAGGACCAGGAAACTCACAGCGACAAACAAAGGATACAGAAGAAAGAGAAGCATGTTGTGTTGAGCAAGTGGACCAAATGATAACTCTGCCATCTGGTGAAACAGTACTTCTGGTTGTTGGACTTGGCTCTATTGGTTCTGGACTATTTACTGAGCAGGGCAATGTGGAGGACCAGCCGGTGACTGTGCTACGCGACACTGAATGTTCCGGAGTGGTGGTGAAGTCAAAGTATGTCCTGCCAGAACTGATGACTGGAGGTGTCAAGAGTTGTGTTTTCATTGATAGTACTGCCCGAATATGTCCAGTAGCCCATATATTTGTCAACACTCCATACTACAGAGGGAAGGTGGACGCCATCTGCATGCAGGACGCCATTTGTGACCTGATCGCTAGTAACATCCCTGGTATTATGGCTCCAGAACCAGCAAGAGAAGCCTGCAAGCAACAGGACGCACTGACTGAGGGGCAAGAGAACAAGGACGTGAGGACCATGGAAGCGGCCAACACGATCCTCCTGTATCCCCTATTGAGGAGGGTCACATGGAGGTTGTAGGAGCAGTGGAGACCCGAGGACAACGACGACAGAAGGAAAGGCCAATGCGAACCTTGAAGGTGCAGGGTGGTGAAGCAGTAAAAGAACTTCCGCTCACTGTAGAAGAGCAGGAGTCAGACAAGTCGTTGAAAGTATTTATCCAGAAGTTCCAAGGAGATGGTAAGGCCTTTAAGGTTGTTAGGGGTGAACAGGAACTGTGGTATAGAGAAACTGAACGAAAATAGGAAGTTGTAGCTAGACAGTTACCTTTACCTAAAGATCGAAGAAAGAAAGTCTTAGTTCTTGCCCATGAGTCCTTCCTGGGAGGTCACTTAGGAGTACAGAAGACATTAGATAGGATTTTGGGAAACATTTACTGGCCAGGAGTTCATGGTGACGTAAAGAGGTGGTGCCAGAGCTGTGATATTTGTCAACGTACTATCCCTAACGGGAGAGTTAGGAAGGTACCATTAGGTAAAACACCATTAATGGGATCTCCTTTCCAGAAGGTGGCTATAGACATAGTAGGCCTTATTAGTCCAATCTCCTCACAGGGAAATGGATACATTTTGACTATGGTAGATTATGCTACTCGTTGGCCAGAGGCGGTACCTTTATCAGGAATTGATGCTGAGAAAATAGCAGAAGCTCTTTTAGGAATGGTATGTAGACTTTGATATCCCAAGGAAATTCTTAGTGATAATGGTTCGTCGTTCACATCTGAGTTAATGCATGAGGTATGCCGGTTAATCAGTGTTAGACAAGCTTTCACCACATCCTATATTACTAAGGCTAATGGACTAAATGAAAGGTGTAATGGAACGTTCAAGGCTATGCTAAGAAAGATGTGCCAGGAAAGACCCCAGGACTGGGACAGATATCTTACTGCCATTCTGTTTGCTTACAGAGAAGTACCTCAGGCCAGTACTGGGTTTTCACCGTTCGAGTTGCTCTATGGTCGTACGGTGAAAGGACCTCTCTCTTTGCTAAAAGACCTATGGATAAATGAGAATGAAACAGAATAAGTCCACAATACTTATGAATATATCACTAATCTGAGATATAGACTAGAAGATACCTGTAAGCTAGTTCAGGAGAATTTGTTGAAGTTTTCAGCTAGGTACAAACATCATTATGATAAGAAGGCCCGGAAAAGATTTGTTGAAGTAGGAGACAAAGTACTGTTATTGTTACCTACTCAGTCAAATAAGTTGTTGTTGAGCTGGAAGGGTCCATTTGAAGTAATTGAAAAGATTGGAGAGCTTGACTATAAGATCAGGATAAGTGAAGGAAAGTGTAAAGTGTGTCACATCAATCTACTTAAAAATTATGAGACTAGAGTGTTGCAAGCTAACTGTTTGGTAGAGAGTACTTTTGGAGAGCAGGAGAGAATAGGAGTGTCAGTAATAGAAGATACCAACTTTGATGAAAATTACTATCCCATTAACACGTGAAGTAAAAGGAACAGAGAATTACAGATGTACCTATCAATCCAGACTTGTTACCAGAACAGAAGGCCCAACTCCTTGAGTTAGTCCAGGAATATTATGATATATTTACAGATAAGCCAGGCAACACTACACTTGTTGAGCATATTAAGGTAACTGATACAACACCAATTACAGAAAGACCCTATCCTCTCCCATTCTCCACCAAGAAAGTAGTAGAGAAGGAAGTCACAGACCTGTTGGAGGAGGGAATTATTGAAAGATCACATTCAGATTATTGTGCTCCCATTGTACTTGTAAGGAAGCCAGATGGATCTTTTCGTTTCTGTGTAAATGTTAAGATATTGAATAAGATTACCCGATTTGACTGTGAACCCATGGCTAGGCCGGATGACATCCTATCAAAGTTAAAAGGCAAAAATATCTTCTTTAAGATTGACTTTAGCCGTGGATTTTGGCCAGTAGATATGGAGGAGAAATCCAGACCTATGACTGCATTCGTAACTTCTAGTGGCTGTTACCAATTTGTGGGGATGCCATTTGGTTTGGTGAAATCTCCTAGTACCTTTAACAGACTAATGAGAAAGTTATTACTTGGCCTTGATAATGTTGACAACTATGTAGATGACGTACTTGGTCATACTGTAACTTGGGAGGAACACCTTTCACTTCTAAGGAGAGTTTTCCATAGAATAAGAGAGTCTGGGTTAACGGTCAAACCATCTAAATGTTTGCTGGGGTATAGCACATTAGAGTTTTTAGGTCACAAGGTGGGCCAAGGTAAATTAGCACCCCTAGATGATACGATACAAAGGATCCAGAACGCTTCCACGCCTACAACTAAGAAACAGCTTAGGTCCTTCCTGGGATTGACAGGATGGTATCAAAAGTTTGTTCCCCATTACTCACATTTGACCGCCACCCTCACGGACCTGCTAAAGAATAATTATGCTAGTAAACTAAAGTGGGAAGACAAACATGGTAAGGTTTTCATAATGTAAAAGAATATGCTAACTTCCAGTCTCATCCTCAGAGCCCCTGACTTTGATAAGCCATTCATTATCCAGACGGACGCCTCTTCTTATGCACTTGGAGCTGTTCTTCTTCAGGAGTTTGATGGTTGCTTCCTTCCTGTGTGCTATGCCAGTCGGTAGATGCAGCCAAGAGAGACTAAGTACTCCAGTATTGAGAGAGAGGGTCTAGCAATCATCTTTGCCCTTAGGAAGTTTGATTAGTACTTATATGGGAAACAGTTCAGTTTACATACAGATAATTCCGCATTAGAATATCTCCATAAGAAAAATCCAGAGAACTCTAGGTTACTGAGATGGTCTCTTGTGATTCAAAACTATAACTTTATAATACAAGCTATAAGAGGTAAAGATAACCTGCTTGCTGATTTTATGAGCAGAATGTTAGGTACTGTCTTGTGGTACTAAGAGTTTGTGTGGGGGCATTGTCACATTCTCAACTTTGTATAGCTTTTGGTATCTGATATTATTTGTATTATCTTCACTAGTTTACGTTAACCCTTTCATGGTAATGGTTTAAGTGCTTTATTCTAGTTTCACTGGGGTTTGTTTTGAATATATTCCTTTTTATGAAGAATGTAAAATATGTGTTCTTCACGAATTCTTTATATATTTCATATAAGTAAATATAGTAGTAAAAATTCTGTCTCATTGAGTCGGATTTTTGAAGTGTTTACATATGGTCTAGTAGGTTTTGTTTATTTTCCTGTATATTATTTGGTCCATATGATACTTTTGAATCCCATATATTTTGTTTCATATCATTGGTATTATTTGGTTCACACGTTACTTTTGAATCCTGTATATAAAATAAGGATTCAAAAGATTCATTTGAGTATAGGAAATTTCCTGTAATTAGTGTTCAAATCAGGTTCATTATATTATGTTCAATAGTTACTTATTCATGATGTATGTTAGTTTTTTTCAATATGCAAGGCGAACATTAATAATGGAACAGAGTATAAATAGAGCCAGATGGCCGTGGTCAAGCAGATTACTGATAGACAAAGATCTATTAAGACCTCCTGGATACTCTTACATCGAAGAAGCCCTGTGAAGAAACTTTGTGAATTCCAAGATTGGTGACTATTGTGTCTTAAGAACTATTGAAGAAGGACTGCTGTGCTATATAGCAGTTCCAATGAGAATATGTGTTTACTCAAGTTAATATTGTAAATACAACCTAGTTAAGGATAATATATTGTTCATATGTTTAGTGAATTGTTTTACTTAATCCGTACCTTCAACATATGAACGTCCGTGTGACAGTAAATAACAGCTAAGTAAACTTAATATATAGTATTGGTTTTGGATAATAGTAATATATTACATACCACTCTTATTTATATGGATATTTTTGTACAGTGCTTGTTGCATCCGAAATTTACACTTGATTATTGTTTTCAACGTATAGGTAACATTTGTTTATAATTATGTAAGTTGTCGTAATTAGATAATTTACGATAATCTGACATTGAATGGTTTTGTTGAAGCTCCCGAAATATTCGACCCCCTGTATTAGCCACTAACTGTAACACAATGGATGTATTACTGTATGTATTGTACAGTATATGTTTAAGGGGGTGGGTGTATTCTGGACCCCCTTCTCCCTCATGTTTAGCTCCATTAGTTTTGAGATTTAAAGACGTTCACCCCATTAGTTTGGCTATCTTAAAACCTCTCGCCCCATTTCTTTCTCAATGTTTAGGCTTTTCGTGCCATTTACACGCACATTTATCTCGGGATCATATTTTCTAAGGTTGATGGAGGCTAAAGGAAGAAAAGTATGAAAATATGAAAATACATAAATACTAATAATAATAATAATAATAATAATAAAAATAATAATAAACAAAAATAATATTAATAATAATAAATATATATCAAAGAAATTTCCCCTTAATTTTCATTATAATTTTGTGGACTAGCGTGAACGCGCCTTAATTAGGTTTCATAAAATGCAGTATTTACGAGGTGAGGAACAAAATATGTTTAACCAGGAGTGAATAAAGATACATCGTTTTGCTCTTGCTTGAAACAATAAATAAATAAAACAAATTAACCCCTTCAGCAACATGACGCCTTTTTACCTCTGATTTTGGCTAAATGTAGAGTATTTTATGCGGTTTAAGAAGGACCAATGTTAATTATGGGGTTTATTGAGATCGTATTCACCCATTTGAGTCGTAGAGGTAAAATATAAACTAAAAAACATGATCTAATGGTAACCAGAATATGATGAACATTTCGTAATGGTGGTGAAGAGAACTAAGTTATCTCTCTCTCTATTATCTATCTATCTCTATCTATCGATTACTCCTAGAATTTAGCCCTGACCATTTCGCTGGGATCGTAAGGTCTGCGTGGTCAGTGTATATATGTAAATCTATGTAAATGTCCAAGTAATTAATGTCAGGTGTATTCCCTGTCGTAATCAACTCGGGTAAGCTTGTTATGGTTTTTGTCAAAAGTCCGGCGTAAGTCAGGAGGTATTACTCTTAACAGGTGAAAATAATCTCAAATCCTATTTGTTCGTTCTTAATAACTATAATAATCAGTGCAGGTATTAGATTTGTGAAGCACCCTCTATACCTAGTTTGGTTGATCATTACAAGTTTATTCTTGCATTATGTATATACCTTGATTATATTTGAAGTGTAATTCCTGCTATTATTAGACTATTTTGATCGGTTTAGAAGATAAGTGTGGGGCCAAAATAACACAAATAAGAGTATAATAAAATCAAATATAAAAATATAAATAAATTAATAGAAAAATATATTGTATTGCTTTGATTGCCAGGGGCCCTTCCTAATATGTTTGAAGTGTATTAGTGTTAGCAAGACAAATAACAAAATATAACTAGTCACTGAAAGGGTTACAGACTTTCGAACGATGGCGTTTTTTTTTTTTTTTTTTTACATAATATTGTTTATAAGTTTAGACTAATTTAGTAAGATTAGGAAAACCCTTGAGGACTAAGAGGGGTAAAAACCTATATCAAGTATCCCTCTGAATCTCTCAGGCGTCTTCAATGTTGAGTATAATAATTTCTTAAGGGGCTAGTGCTTGTTTTTGGGGGGCTACTTATTAATGTATTTATATAATACAGTATATATATATATATATATATATATATATATATATATATATATATATATATATATATTATATATATAGTATATACAGTATATATGGTCCATGCGACTTACCAGGGAAGTGAATTAGCCCCAATATATCCAGACTTATTATTGTTCCCCATACAATCTCGGCTTCCATGGTGGGGAAGTGTTTTGGCCGCACCAGATTAAGTGCTTCCTCCTTCTTTCCGGTGGGGGGTGGGGGGGAGTGAAAGGTTTCTTGTCAGCGGCGAAAAATGGTGTTTGTGGGTGGACCTGGTGTTTTAGTGTCGATAGGTGGGTGGGAGGGAGAGGGGGAGGGGGTATTATTCCCTTTGACACACACACACACACACACACACACATATAGATAGATAGATAAATATAACACGCATCACACATATCTGTAAAGATAAAAGTATCTTCAGGGATAGATTTTAATAAGATCTCAAAGTATTGGCATTCACCACAATGTGTGTGTGTGTGTGTTATGTAAAGATGTGTGTGTGGGTGTGTGCGTGCTTGTGTGCGAGTGTATGTGTGTGTGTGAATGTATGTTTATGTGTGTGTCCTCAACCGCCCGCCCGTCAGTTGTGATTATGGTAGCTATGTGTGTGGGAGCTGAAAAGAGTGAAATAATTACTAGACCACCACCACCACACATCACCACTGACCCCACCACCATCACCACCACACACCACCATCACCACCATCACCGACCCGACCACCATAACTATCAACACCACCCCATATCACAATCAACACAACCATCGATCATCACCACCGACCCCACCACCACCACCACCATCACACACCACCACCATCACCTCAACAAATGCACTTATACTGAATTTCGTCTAGTTACTGATTATATATATCGATAACTATAGTCGAACCCATTAACCCCTTCTGAACCGGTGACGTCTTTGTCATTTAATTTCAGCTTCATTTAGACGATTTTATGAAGCTTCGGAAGGATATACGGTAGCTAAAAGGATTAATTGAGATAGTCTGACGTCTGTGTAGACGTCCTTCCTAAGTTAAATAATATCGTCTTAATAGTTGCCAGAATATAATGAAAAAGACGTCACCGGTGCTGGATGGGTTAACCCTTTCAGTACCATGACGCCTTTTTACCTTTGATTCTGGCTAAAATTAGATGATTATATGCAGTTTAAGAAGGACCTATGTTACTAAGAGGGTTAAATGAGATTATATTTACCCCTTTCAGTCGTAGAGGTCGATTATATACTAAAGAAAATCGTCTAATGGTATCCAGAATATGATGAACAGTACGTAATGGTGGTAAAATAGTTCAAGACAACACAATCCCACCGCTATTGTTTTCACCCAAGAACATTGTATTCAGCTCAGGAAAGGACTCTCGTATTACAGAGCGTATTACTTTAATGTACCATTAATCTGGCTCTCTATCACTTGTAACTTTAGGGGAGACACTTGTTACATGCAGCTTATCCTTTTGTCTCCTTCATAAACATAGACCTTAAAACGTATACAGATCAATCTAATAAATTCAATGCAAAGACAACCGCAGCAATCCGAACCAAAGGCCAGTACAGGAAATAAAGCTGAAGAGCCAGGATTTCATTACGTGAGGAGAGGGCAGGTGCGAAATTGTGTTATGCAACCGTGATGACCAGTTCGTTAAGAGGGGGGGGGGGGGATTTTATTTTTGTGTAGCCCTCCTTCTCCTTCATATCTAGCCCCATTAGTTTTGAGATTTAAAGACGTTCGCCCCATTAGCATGGCGATTGTAAGACCTTTCGCCCCATTTCGTTGTCAATATTTAGACCTTTAATGCAGTGTAGACGAACGATAGCGAGCCTGTATTGTAGTAGTAACCGGCCTCTGTCCGGGACAACAAATTTATCTTGAAGGGGGTTCTTATTTTTTTTTTCTCTCTCTCTCTCTCTTTATCTTTTTAGATTGATGGATGTCTAGGGAGGAAACTAAAACAATTATAAAACGATAAACACATAATCAAATATATACGCCCATCCCTCCTACATGTCAGCCCTTCTGTACTGGCGACGCGACGTTCTGTTCACTTTACTTTGGCGGGACATGACAATTATCCATCAGCTGAAATAACAACCACACACGCTATAGAGCAGGCCATTATAAGAACTGGGTTGCACAAGATAGACTAGCTCAACACACCGGGTGAATTGGAAAAGCAAGAGTTCCCGGGCTTAATTTATCCGGGCACAATTTGGTCCACAGTCGCGGGAACCCATTTTACACCCCACCTTGTGAAAACACCCCTACCGGTATATTTCGCCCACTTGGCAGTTCGTCCACTAGTCGCTTTAAGTCAGAAAGTTAATCGAGACGGTCTTTACCCTTATAATTCTTACAGATCCTTCATAAACTGTATAAAATGTTCTAACGATAGCCAGAATAAACGGAATTATTGCATACGTGCACCTATACGAGCTAAAACAAAATATTATTGTATTTAACAGGAAGGTACGACGAGGTAAGTGTTGTGGTATAGTTGGCAATATGCGGAAATGGTTTATGAGGGCATTCCGCCCCCTCTGACCTCCTTACGAAAATCTATGGTTACTCACTCCACCCCAACTGGATTTCTACCGTTTTACCCAACCAGCGGGGGTGTGGGGGCGGTAGCCCCTACCCATAATACTAGGGTAGGTTAGGTAAGATTGTTAGGTTAGGATCTCTGAAACTATCGTAAAATCCGAGTCACATCTAGATTGATAGACTTTGGGGAATGGAGTGTGTCTCTATAATGAAGCATTTCCTCAAGAAATACAGATTCAAAACACACAAATCATATGAAAACATAGCAGAACAGTCATGTTTTCTAATTAAAACTCCTAATGGTGCAATTATGCAAATTTGCCGAATATACTGTCCAAATGCGTCATAATCTTCAAAGGGTTAATACCATGAAGAAGTTAGTTATAGAAAATGGGAATGGTAATAAATTATAATGTGGTAACGGTGATGGATGAATCCAGGTCACCATAACGCTTGCGGCCTGGTATTAATATTTGTTGCTGTGGAAAATGAGACTATTAAGAATGATGGGCTGGTAAAGTTGATGAATTCCGACCAAACGTGTCGACGTGTCGTACAAGGTGACTAATAGCCAATAGGGAGGGTGGTGGTAGACTTGTAGACCAACAACCATTACTATACAATATAGCCTTGTTATTGGCACTGCATTGGTATAGCACTGCTGAGGCTGCTGAGGCACGGATAGATGCCATAGGGGACTCTACTAGTCTTACCTGGGCTGCGTTTGGCGCCACACCAGGGTTGACCACAGTGTTTACATGGTGGGGCAGTGTTGTGGCAGGATTTTCTTGTTCTAAAGTCCAAGTTGCCTAATGTACAATAGAGTTTTCGTATGTTACTGTTTTGTTGTAGCACCGTTGAGGCTGGTGTGGTTTGTATGTGCTGCAGTTGGACTTAGTTGAGTCTTGCTGCGGCATGGTTAGCACTATGCCAACATCAGCCAAAGTGATGACATGATGGGGAGCGCGGTGTTGTGACGGGACTTTATTGTATTATATTCCAACTGTGGAAAGGCAACCTCGTCTGACCCGTTATCATAATATGAAATGGAAAATTACGTAAACCATTGTTTGTATGTATGTATGTATGTATGTATGTAATTGATAACGATGACAAAATTAGTGCTTTGTAAATTAGAAATGGTATGAATGATGATTTAGTAACGTTGATCGACGAATCCAGGGAACTAGAACTATTGTATTCGGCTTAGGAAGGATCTGTTTGAAGGGGGTCTGGGAAGGCGTTCTTCTTATGCCCCTTTCCCACTGGTGCGACAACTCACGATTTTCGTCGCCGACACCAATAAATTGGCACATTCGTGACATGTCTCAACACCTCTCATGAAAAATCGTTTGACTCTCAAGGCCTTTCAAGGCCTCGCAAGGGCCCTCGCGGGTCGTCGCAAATATTCGGACCGTTCAAAATTTTGGACGAGGACTCACGAGGATTGGTTGCCCTCGCAAGCATCGTCGAGCATCGCCGAGGGATCTGCGAGGGCTTCTGCGATCATCTGCGACATCGGCGAGACATCGCAGAGGGTTTCGCACAAAAAAAAAATTGCAACGCTGCATGGATGCTCTAAGATACTCTGCTCGCCGATGCTCTCAGATGTTCAGGAACATCGACGATGCCAAAGAGCACCTTCGGCGAGGTGGGTAAAAAAAATGATTAGGCCTATAGTGAACCTGATGAACCCTTTTTTCTATGCACCTCTCGTGGGGGGTTCACCTGTTTTTTTTTTCTCTTTCTCTCCTTTTCTCTCTTTCTCTGGTTTGTATCCATTCAGCCCCATTCAGTCAACTGTTTTAAGACGTTTATCCCCATCCAAGTATCGATATCTTCCTGGCAAGCGATAGCGAACCAGCATTATATGGAGAAATCCGGCTTCGCCGGAGACATTTTTCTATCGAAAAATATGCAAATTTAGCTTGCTCTCAAAACAAAAATATATATATGTTGGCTCGCTACCGCTCACCAGGAAAATATTGAAACCTGGATGGGGGTAAACGTCTTAAAACAGTAGGCTGAACGGGGCCGAACGGATTATAGGCAAAGAGAGAGGGAGAGAAAGAGAAAAAAAAAAACGAGGAGGGAGAGAAAGAGAAAAAAAAACGAGGAGGGAGAGAAAGAGAAAACAGCAAGGTGGGCTCAATGTTTACGTTTCGGCTTAGCCTAATTGAGCCCACCTCGCTGTTTTACTTTTCTCTTTCTCTACCTCTCTCCTCATTTTTTTTTTTTTTTTTTTTATCTCTCTCTCTCTCTCTTTGCCAATCTCCGAATTAAGGGAAGATGGGTCGTTTTTCTGGTCTCCTTTCTTTCTCATGGTTAACCCCATTAGTTTTCATATTTCATGACGTTCGGCCCATTAGTTTGGCGATTTTAAGACCGTTCACCCAATGTTTGTTGTCAATATTAAGACTGTTCGTGTTATTTAGGTATCGAGTTTTTCCTGGCTAGCGATAGCGAGCCTGTACTTATTGAGGAACCGGCCTTCGGCCAGGATATTTTTCTATCGACAAATGTACAAATTGATCTTGAAGGAGGGTGTTGGAGGGTGCTTTATATGCTTGATGGAGGTCTAGGGATGAAACTAGGGATGAAATAGAAAACAAACAAAAAACGAGGAGAGAGGGAGAGAAAGAGAACACAAAAAAGGCGAGGTGGGCTCAATTTTTAAGCCGTAACGCAAACATTGAGCCCACCTCGCTGTTTTTTTTTCTTTCTCTCCCTCTCTCCTCGTTTTTTTTTTTTTTCTATTTCTCTCCCTCTCTCTTTGCCTATAATCCGTTCGGCCCCATTCAGCCTACTGTTTTAAGACGTTTACCCCCATCCAGGTTTCAATACGCCGAACCATCGCTTGAATCGCCGAAGACGTCGCAGAACATACGGCGAGTTTTCTTTCATCCTCGCATGATTTCGCAAGATATTTTTGAAGATGTGACATGCCTCGCAGAGGTCATCGGCGAAACATTGCTCACTTCGCCGATAACGTCGCAGAAGGTCGGCGATTGCGTCGCCGACATCGGCGACATCTTCGCCGAGTATAATTTGTCATCTGTTTGAAACGGTCAAAATCGTGAACGTCGCACGTATTCTTGCAAATTTGACAAAACTAAGTCATCGGCGACGAAAATCATGAGTTGTCGCACCAGTGGGAAAGGGGCATTAGTCTAAAGGGAAACTAAAAAGACATTGGTCGAAAATGGCAATCAATCAAGCCTCAATAATAATACATATAATTAAATTTCAAGCCTGAAGAAAGGAATACGGTGGGAAGGTGGGAATTAGGTACGGTAAGAATCTAAATCCGGGTGGATGGGACTCTTCATCCTTGATCAGCAACCTCTCTAGGGGAGTAAACCTTATACAAATCCGCACTGCTTACCTATACGGATGAAGCAGTTTAGTGAATGGATTAGCCGCGTACCACTGTAGGAAAATAGTACTAATAAGATACATAGAAGGCCTCAGAGTCGGACGGACCCTAAATTAAGTGATCAATCCTGTAAATCCTGCAGTAAACTGGCATGGGTTATCCCTCTTAGGTCTGCATGGGGGCATTTTGTGTATGACCAACCTCATTAAGGGGAGTAAGGCGTCCGGCAATAGATAGAAGCATGATGGGCTGACCAGAACGAGTGGGAGCAGGAATTAATAGACACATTATCGGGCTTTGTGGGTCGTGTCGTGCTAACATTTGATGAGCAATTAAGCCCTTCCTCCCTTTACACCGCAGGAATTCTGTCCACAACACACCTATAATATGGACAGACGGAGATAGATACAGAGAGAGAGAGAGAGTAGGGGAGCAGGAGGGCGTTATGGGGCATTGACTTTTTTTAAGTAGGCTCCGTTTCCATTTCCTCTCATTTCCATTTACGTTTTTTCCTCTCTCTCTCGCTCTCTCGCTCTCGCTCTCTCGCTCTCGCTCTCGCTCTCGCTCTCTCTCTCTCTCTCTCTCTCTCTCTCTCTCTCTCTCTCTCTCGCTCTCGCTCTCGCTCTCGCTCTCGCTCTCGCTCTCTCTCTCTCTCTCTCTCTCTCTCTCTCTCTCTCTCTCTCTCTCTCTCTTAACGATTATTCAGGAGCGGTACACCATTGAGTTCATATTCCCCACCATGAACGGACATCTTCAATATCCTGGGCAAGGGGGCCGTTTGGGGGATTGAACCCTGTCATCCAATCTCCCCCTGATGATGGCAGTGGATGACTGACGGGGCCATATAAAGGAAGACAAGCAACAGTAGATCTGATGGCCCTTTATATGCTACTTGTAAAAAAAAAAAAAAAAAAAAAAAAAAAGTCCCCAGTAATCAATTAAACAAAACTTATAAACAATCGTGGACTCTCTATGTATCTGAAATGATGTATGATGAAAGTTACGTAATGGAGCTGAAAGGGTAAATATTGTACTGCGGACTTTACGCCCATTAGTTTGGCGATTTTAAGACCTTTCGGCAGATTTCTTTTTCAATATTAAGGCATTTCGTGCCACTTAGGTGTCGATTTTTTCCTAGCGAGTGATAGCGAACTTGTATTCTATGGAGGAACTGCCTTCGGCCGGCATATTTTGCTACGGAAAAATTTACAAATTTATCTTGAAGGGGGATCTTGGGGATATGTTTTTAAGCTTAATGGAGGTCTATGGAGGAAGCTAAAAAAAAAACTGGTAGAGAGCAATCGACCCATAAAAAAAACCTACCGCTTTAATATTGTTCCACGGGTGAATTAGAAGGCAGTGCGGGACATCCCAGAACCCTCATAATAACATAAGTCCTTCTTAATCTGTATATAAACGTCTAACTTTAGCCAGAATCAAAGGAGAAAACTGCATAAAATCGTCTAACTATAGCCAGAATCAAAGGTAACAAGGCGTCATGGTGCTAAAAGGGTTAGTATTGTGCCAGTAGTGAATTAGAAGGCAGAGCTGTTAGTTGTTGTTGTTGTTGTTCCCTAAGCTGCCTGGGGCCGAACAGCCCCGACTCCCTGAGGAAGGCCATGGCCACGATTGGGCTTTCCCACAGAGCTCACATTGAGTGTAGATTGTGTTGTTGGCGTAAGTGGTTGTGTGAAATGCAGTCTTCTAGGATGTGTTTAATGGTATGGGGTGCTGTGTTACATCCCGGGCAGGTGTCGACAACGGAGTCATCCAGTCTCTTCTGATAGCTCAGGAGAGCTGGATGGTGTCCGCATCTCAGCCTGGCCAGGTGGACTCTGTCCTCGCGAGGAAGGGAGGATTCGGAAGGATGGATTTCGGGAGGTCGTGCATGCAGCTGCGTGTTGTCTGTGAGTGAGTGGATGGATCGGTGAGAGATATGAGTATGGATGTGCTTCTGGAAGTTGGTTCGGGGTGGGCAGGGAGGGAGAGAGGACAATAATTGTGTGTGATACCGTGTGCTGGGTGTTGTTTTGATATTTCTTGGTGTCTGTGGGTGTGTTGCCATGTAGTTTAGTGGGTGGTCTTGGTTCGTGGAGGCTGCTGCCAGGAATTGAGTGCCTCTCATGTCCAGATGGTCTTTGACTTTGAGGATTTTGGTTTCTTGATGTAGGTGATCTGTGGGTGCAGTAGCTGTGCAGCCTGTAATGATCTTCAGGGCTTTGTTTTGAATAGTCTGTAAGGTCTTATGATGTGTTTCAGCTAGGTTAGAAGCCCAGGCTGGGCTTGCGTATTCCATCACTGATCTTATGTATTGTTTATATACTGTGGTGGTAGTTTCTTTGTTGTGACCAAATTTTGTGTGAGCAAGTGACCTGAGGGCGTTAAGTCTGGGTGTCAGTTTCTTCTTAATATTTGTGGTGTGCTGTTTTGAATGTCATATGAGTATCATATGTTACTCCTAGGATTTTGGGTGTGTGTGTATGTGTTAGGGGTGTGTTGTTTATGGTGAGTTGAGGGATGTATTCGTGTTCTCCTGTCCAGCTTGTGAGCAGGGTTGCGGTGGATTTGGCAGGGGCTAGATTAAGTCTGTTTGTAGTGCACCAGCCATGTAGTGTGTTGAGATAGGGTTGAAGGAGATCTGTTGCTCTTTTTGGGTCATGGTGTGTGCATGTGAGTGTTATGTCATCTGCATAGAAGGCTAAGTTTATTTGGGGCGTATTGGGTGTAGTTATATCGTGCATGTACAGATTGAAGAGTGCGGGCGATAGGACGGATCCTTGTGGGACTCCGTTTGGAAAGTTTCTGATTTTAGATGACTGACCGGCAAAAGATACGTGTGCACATATGCCTGCTAGGAAGTTGGCCAGCCACCTTTTTGTTTTGTTGTGCATGTTTGTGTTGTAGATTTTGTTTGTTAGGTTGTGGCGGGGATGGCATCGAAGGCTTTACTAATGTCGAGTGTGGCTAATAGTGATCTGTGTGGTGGTCTAGCTGAGTTGATGCCGTCAAAAGCTCTTTGTGTAAGGTCTGTGAGAAGAGTGTTTGTGGAGTGCAGTGGCCTAAAGCCATGTTGTGTTGGAGCTAGGGGTAGGTCAGGTGTAATTAGATGTAATACTAGGCGTTCCATGACTTTGGAGGGGGAGCAAAGGAGTGTGATGGGGAGGTGCGAGGAGGGTAGCGTGGGGTCTTTGTTGGGTTTGGGGAATGTGATGATGATACCATGCTTCCAAATGTCTGGTATTGTGTTGTGTGAATAGCTGTAGTTTGATATGTTAGTGAGTGCTTGTATGCCTTGTGGTCCCAGGTGTCTGAGGTGTATGTTGCTTATGTTGTCTAGGCCACAGGTGGGTGAGTGCTTGAGATTGTTGATGATATGCTTTGTCTGGTGATTGGTGAAGGGTGTATAGTCAGGGTCTGTGGGGAATTGTCTCTTACGTCGGATGACACGTCGGTCGTCTTTGTGAGGTTTTAGGTGGCTGACATGTGAGAAGTGATTGATGAGAGTGTTTGCTTGTTGTTTACATGAAGGAGTAGAGTCTGTTGTTGTGATTGCAGCATGTGATTGTGTTGTGTTGCTGTTGGAAAGTGTGATGCTGTTTAGTGTTTTGTAGAGTTTTTTGGGGTTTGTTTTGTGATCAAGTGTTTGTAGGAAGTTATTCCAATTTAGTTTTTGTTGTTCTTGTATTTTGTTGTTAGTTTGGGTGTTGAGTGCTTGAATTTGTTGTGTGATGTCTTGTGTGTGGGGTGCTGGGGAGTGTTTCAGTATGTCGCATTGTCTGATGAGGTTTTGAATTTCTGGTGTGAAGTTGGGGTTGTGTCTTTTTCTGTTACCTCTTGGAATGTGTTTCTTGTCAGCGTTTTGGATAGTTTTATTGAGTATGTGTACAGCATTGTTGATGTTAGTGATGGGTGTACTGTTTAGAGTTGTGAAGTGTTGTTCTGTCTCATTTGTGAATGCTTCCCAGTTAGCTCTTTTATAATTGGTGTATGTGTTTTGTGGCTAGCTGGGGTGAGTCTGGTTTTGGTGGTGATAATGATCGGGAGGTGGTCAGAGCCTAAGGTTCTGACCACCCTCCAGGATGTTGTGGGGGCGAGTTCTGGGGAGCAAAAGGTGATGTCTGGAGATGATGGGTTATAGAGGGCTTGGTGAGGAATATGGGTATGTTGATGGATGTCGTTAAGGATGATGAGGTTATCAGTTTGGTTTTGTAGTACCAGCCCTCTGTCTGTGTCGGGGTTGTCGACAAACCAGGCCGACGTCTTGGCGTTGAAGTCACCACCCAGGATGATGTGGGGTGTTTGTGATGTGTTGTAAGTGTGGTCTGTATTCATTTGGTACTGTAGGGGATGTTTGGGGAGGGATGTATGTGTTTATGATGGTTATGTTGGAGTTGTTGCCAGTGCGTATTTTAATTGATTGTATTTCTGTTGTGTTATCATTTGGGGGGAGGAGGGATTTGGTTTGTACACTGGTTACTATGTATGATATTTCTTTGTGTACCAGGGTGATGAGTCCACCTCCCCCGCCGACAGCCCGGTCTTGTCTGATGGTGATGACATTATGAAATGTGGGTGTTGTTTGTGTTGTGCGTAGTTTTGTTTCTTGTAAGATGGCAATGTGTATGTTGTGTTGTTTGATGAAGTGTGAGAGTTCGTGTTTCTTTGTGTTGATGCCATCTATGTTCAATTGAAGAATGTTAATGTTATGTGCACGATGTATGTTGGGTGCTGCTGCACGAGGATGGGGTGGGGGTGAGGGAGGGGCTGGGGGTTGGGATGGGTGAGGTTGGGGTGGGGATTGGCAGAGCTGTTAGTACAATGATATCCTAGACCACACGCTATAAAACGATACATTCACACCCAAAAATAGTTCATGCATACTGTTGGTAATGTACACAGTGACGGTGGGGGAAGAGGTGTGTATGTGTGTGAAGGGGGGGGGGTATTGTTACATTCTGTTGAGCATATGGGGTGTTGTATGTTCTGTATTGTCGTTTTTGGTGTGATTCTATTTACATAGGTTGTTGTGTTTTTAGTGTGTGTGTGTGTGGGGGGGGGGGTATATGTGCATTGTGTTGTGCATATGTCGTGTTGTATGTTCTGTATTGTCGTGTTTGGTGTGTTTCTATTTAAATGTGCTGTGCATGTGTGTTTGTGTAAGTACATGTGTGTGTGTGATTGTATGTGTGTTTCAATGTGTAGAGTTTGTACAGTATATGTATGTTTTAATGCTCTATTGTATTGCGTTGTACCGAATTTTATTGGCATGTGCATTGTGTGGTAGAATGGCCTGTTTGAATGTGTGTGTGTGTGTGTGTGTGTGTTGTTTCTGTTTGAATGTGTGTACAAAGGAGTACAAAGGAAATTAAGAAACAACGGGTCAAGCGACCCATCAGGCTGCTTGCCCTCCGAAACACTGATGGTCAAGTGTCCAAACAGTAGTTTAGACTGGGTAAGGGAAAAATGGAAAGGGAAGACTGCCCTAGGACAAATGTCTTTGGCAGCATTAGGAGATGTTAGTAGAGGACAGTTAGTATTATAATAGAGGCAAACAAATAACTTTATTCATTTACAAATGCAGTCAGTGGTAATTTAAGGCAAGGTGTTTGTCTAGGCGAAGTTTAAAAGAATCAACGGTGCTGAAGTCTATGACATCTCGGAGAAGACCATTCCACAAGTTGACAACTCGATTGAAGAAGACATTCTTAGAATCCTGCGAGTTAAAAGATTTACCAATAATTTTGCAATCGTTCCCCCGCATGTAATTTGATTGGTCGATAGTGAAATATTTGTTTCAGTTCACATTGTCGATGCCTTTGATGATTTTTAACACATGAAGTAAGTCGCCTCTTAATCTGTACTGGGTTAAATTAAATACAATTAATTCTCTAAGACGCTCCTCGTATGGTTTGTTCTTTAGGCTAGGTATCATTTTGGTAACTCTACATTGAACTCGTTCTAGCTTATTTATATCTTTTTGGCAGTAAGGGCACCAGGATTGAAAGCAGTAGTCCAGGAGAGGGCGGACTAAGGAATTGTAAAGAGTTAGGATTACATCTTTGGATTTTTGCTCAAATGACCTGCCTATAAGGCCAATTATTTTGTTTGCCTTCAACAACTTCTGAATATTGTTGACTCGGCTTTAGATTACTCGATATTGTTACTCCCAGATCACTTTCTCTGTCTACACTCTTAAGCTGGGTGCCATTCATCGAATAGTTTTCTTTATCATTTCGGTTTCCGATATGGAGTATTTTACATTTATCAGCATTGAATCACATTTGCCAAATTTGAGCCCAATGTGACAACTTGTCTAGATTATGTTGCATATCTTTAACATGTTCATTTGAAAGTACGTTATTTGCAATTTTTGTATCATCAGCAAATTTTGAAATTGTACAGGTGAGACCCTCATCTATGTCGTTATGTAAACTAGGAAAAGAACTGGCCACAGTACCGATCCCTGGGGCACCCCGCTACTTACATTGATGCATTTGGATGCTTTATCATTTATGACTTCTCTTTGCTTTCTGTCACTGTCACTGTCACTGTGTCTGTTTACGTGAGTGTGTGGTTTTTTTTTTTACTTTTTCTATGTGAGTGAGGGGGCAAAAGGCAGAACTGCTTATAGCGAGTGCCTCCCCCATAGTTGAAAGAGTGACAGGGCCAAAATCAAGGGACGTTCGAGCCAAAATGCCTGGACACACGGAGTTTGAAGCAATTTAAGTCATAGGAAGAGGGAAAGACTGATTCTGGGAGAGAGTTCCAGAGCTCAGCTGTTGAATAGAAGAAAGTTTGAGAGTAACGTTTCACTCTTGGGTTGGAGAGTTGCACAGAGTAGGGGTGGGATTCTGTTGCAAGACGGGTACCAAGCACCCTACTACACTGGGAAAGCTCTGAGGAACACTGATTATTATAATAGCAATAGAATAGCGAGAGAGATGCAACATTGCGGCGGAGAGAGAGAGAGAGATTGCAGAGAGTTGGTTAGTGGACGGGAGTTAATGATACGAAAGGCCTTCCTTTCAACTTTGTCTAGGAGAACGGTGTTAGAGGAACCTCCCCACACAATACAAGGACGTGCTATGCCCCTGTAAAGAGCAAGAAGCTGTGCAGGGGTAAAGAACCCCCTAAGGCAGTTGAGCACACCCAGCTTCTGGGAGGCTGCCTTAGCAAGACTGGTAATATGGTCCTTCCAAATGAGAGCAGAAGAAAAAGAGACACCAAGAATATTGAGAGAAGATGAAGGATTGATTTTTGTATTGTTGAAGAATAAGGGATAGTCCGCTGGGAATTCCGGACGGGTAGATAGATGGAGAAATTGGGTTTTGTAAGCATTAAAGGTAACAAGGTTTTCTCTGCCCCAATTGGAGATAGTAGTTAGATCAGAATTTAAGAGTTCTATGGCTTCATTACTTTTGTCGTTGAAGGATTGCTGGCTGGGGCGTTCTGAAAAACTAATGGAGTAATGTAAGGTTGAGTCGTCTGTGTATGAATGGATGGGAATTGAGGTACAGTTGAGAAGATAATTTATAAAATATAGAAAGAGAATAGGAGATAGGACAGAGCCCTGAGGAACACCGGAGTTTATAGGGTGAGGAAGTGAGCGATGGCCGTCCACAACCGCAGCTATGGAACAGCCGGAAAGGAAATTAGAGACAAAGGCACAGAGGGAGGGATAGAAACCGAAGGAGGGTAGTTTAGAAATTAAAGATTTGTGCCAGACTCTATCGAAGGCTTTCGATATGTCTAGTGCAATAGAAAAAGTCCCACCGAAGTCCCGAAAGTTGGATGACCAAGAGTTAGTAAGATATGAAAGAAGATCACCAGTAGAGCGACCCTTAAGGAAGCCATACTGGCGATCTGAGAGCAGATTATGAGAAGAGAAATGCTTAAGAAATTTGGTAGCAAGAATAGTTTCAAAAACTTTAGAAATACAAGAGATGAGAGCAATTGGACGATATTTGGAGGGTTGAGAGCGGTCACCCTTCTTTGGGACAGGTTGAATGAGAGCAAACTTCCAGCATGAAGGGAAGACGTTAGAGGATAGACAGAGACGAAAGAGTTTGCCTAGGCAGGGAGTCAGCACGGAAGCACAGTTTTTGAGTACAACAGGAGGAACACCGTCCGGACCGTACGCCTTCTTAGTATTAAGCCCACAGAGGGTAAAAAGTACATCTTTAGAAGAGATTAGGATACTAGGCATAAGTAAGAGAGAGGAGGGTGGAGAGGGAGGAATAGCACCGGAATCATCCAAGGTGGAGTTTCTAGCAAAAGTTTGAGCGAAGAGTTTAGCTTTGTCAGAGGAAAAAGTGATGGTTGTGCCATCAGATTGGGAAAGGGGAGGGAAAGACGAGGAAGAGAAATTGTTGGAGAGATTTTTGGCTAGATGCCAGAAAGATTGGGAAGAGCTAGAGTTGGATAGTTCAGTGCATTTATTATTGATGAAAGAGTGATTGGCAAATTGAAGAACAGATTTGACTTGATTCCGGGAAGAAACATAGAAAGAATGAGTCTTGAGTTTTAAGGCGTCAGTACCCTTTGAATGCTTCCTCCTTATTGCGGACAGTAGTAGAACAGGCGTGAGTAAACCAAGATTTTTTAGCATTAGTCTGAGAGAAAGACAATGGAATGTATGCTTCCATGCCCGATAGGATTACCTCGGTGATACGTTGAGCACTCTCCGAGGGTCCCCGGCACCGGAAGTAGAAATAATTCCATGGGAAATCAAAGAAGTACTGCCGGAGAGCCTCCCAGTCAGCAGCGCCAAAGTGCCACAAGCGCCGCCGGCTAGGAGGATCAGGTGGCCGTACTGGTGAGATAGGACGGGTGACAGAGATAATTTTATGGTCGGAGGAAAGCCTAAAGGAGAGCGACAGTATAGGAAGAAGGGTTTGAAGTTAGAAACACGTCAAGAATGTTGGGCCGATCTCCGAGGCGATCCGGGATACTACGAGTGGGTTTATTTTTTTTTTTTTTTAAGAGACAATGAACGGAGGAAGGAAAAACACAGATAAAACAAAAAGGTCCATGTGCCTAAAGGCATCCTCCATTCATAAAATGTTTGTAACATGGATAAACATGTAGATTTGTAAGTTGTGGAAAGCAATTAGGGAGTGAATTCCAAAGAGTAGTAGCTCTGGGGATAAATGAATTCTGATAAGCAGAAGTTCTGCATTGTGGAGGAGAAAGTGTAAATTCATGGGCGCTCTCAGCTGCCCTAGTTCTACGGGGAAAGATGTGGAGAGGCGGCACAATTGAAGCAAGTTCCTCGGAACAATTGCTGTGAAAATATCTGTAGAATAATGCAAGGGATGCAACGTTTCTTCGTATGGATAATGTAGGAAGGTCCTGTGTGATTGCAGGGTTATTGATTAATCTAATAGCTTTATTTTGAATTTTGTCCAACTGCCTCAATGCAACTTCAATGGTTGTTGAAGTAACTGCTCTAGGTCATTTAGGATAGAAAAGATGTAGGCTTGTTCACCAGGTTGGTCAGTAGTGTGAGAGGAGAGCCATTGGCGGTGGAGAACGTTGAAATCTCCTAAGATGGAGATTTCTGAGAAAGGAGAAATTGATAGAATGTGTTCCACTGTAGAGTTTAGATAGTCAAAGAATTTGGGAAAGTTGGTAGAGTTAGGGGAAAGATAGACAGCACAGAAATATTTAGTAAGAGAATGACAGGAAAATTTGAGCCATAAAGTTGGGAATTAAGAGGAGTCGAAATCGGGAACACGAGAGCACGTGAGTTTGTTGTGCACATATGCACAACATCCGCCTTTGGCTTTGAAACTAGGATAGAGAAAGTAGGAGGATACAGAGAAGGGGCTGCTGGATATTGCTACAGACACCTGAGTTTCCGTGAGGAAAAGAAGATCAGGTTTGTAGGAGGAGAGATGGTGTTCAACAGAGTGAACATTAGAGGAAAGTCCGTGAATGTTGCAGAAATTAATAGAAAGAGTAACAGGCCGAGGTCCAGGTAATTTTGTCGGGTCGTCAGGGGAAGGTCGGGCGGGTGTGGGGGCATTTATAGTCCCCCGCCCCCCCCCCCCCACCTGGTGACTACGAGGCTGGGCTAAAATTCATCATTTTGATTCAATTTTGGTGTGGAGGAATGAAGTGTGGTGTGCATGTTTAGTGTAGTGAAGTGGATAAGAGGAGGAGGTGTTTGTGAGAGCTAGCTGGATTGCTGTCAGTGTAAATGAGGCACAAAGAAAATTAGTAAGAGAGATCAAGCAAATGAAACAGGAGTTCCAGCGACTCTTTATCACATGCCTATAACCTCACCTGGGTCTAGCCCTGATCGATTGGTGTCTACAATCTGGTTGTGTGTGTATGATTGTGTTATTTTGTATCTGATTGCGTGTGTGTTGCATTGTGTCTGTGTAAATGTGTGTGTGTGTGTGTGTGTGTGTGTGTGTATTTTGCATTGTGTCCCTTGTATTACGTCTGTTTTAATGTGTGTCTGTGTACATGTGTATGTTGTGTGATTGTGTGTGTATGATTGTGTTATAGCGTGTCTGTGTGTATTGTATTGAGTATGTTTGAATGAGTATGTGTGTTGGTGTGAGTACGTATATGAGTGAATGTACAGTATGTATATACCTGTATCTATGTACGTCTATGTGTGTGTTCCTCACCAAAAGAACGAACCGTTAACCAAACACCAGCAGGAATGACGAGAATATCACACTGGACAATATTCACAGACCTTTCCGCCACATGTGTTGTATTTCCGCCACATGTGTTGTATTTCGATTTTGGATTTGTATTTTCCGATCGATTCTATTTTAACTGCCTTCCGATGTTATGCCAATTACATGAAAGTGAATATATATATATATATATATATTATATACATTGCACGTTTTTAAATCTAAAGAATAATAAACATATATAATATTAGGTAATTCAGGTATATCGATAGTGGTTAACCTTTTTATCCTTGTACATTATTATATGGATAATCACTACCAATATGTCTTTATAAAGGTATTTTATTATGAACACTTTAAGTACTCTTTTCATACTCATATGTTTACAGTGTATCAATTAATCCATAAACGTAGAAAGAAAAAGGAAACCAATTATTGGAATGTGAAGTTATTGAGTTTGTTGCTGCACAGCTGAGGGAGAGTGACTAGTCAAATCGTGATCGTAAACCAGGCCCTTAGAATATGTTTGAAGAATAATAGACTAGATATAAAAATGCAGTATTTACGAAGCCTTTTCAATCATGCAGAGTGTATTTCGTTATTATTATCAGGGGTAATCACGAATCTGCTTTCGAGTCCTCGATTTCGTTTATCTGATTGACGCCAGCAGTGTTAATGAGAGAGAGAGAGAGAGAGAGAGAGAGAGAGAGAGAGAGAGAGTAGGCTGGAAGGCTGGTTAGAATCAGTGATGAGAGAGAGAGAGTACAAAGGAGTACAAAGGTAATCAAGCAACAACAGGTATAGTGACCCTTCGAGGCTGCTTGTCCTCCAAAACACTGAGGATCAAGTGTCCAAACAGTGGTTTAGAGTGGGTAAGGGAACATTGGAAAGGGAACTACTACCCTGGAACTAATGTCCGTGGCAGGATTGGGAAGTTCGTAGGGCACAGATGGGTTAGTAACGGGGGGGGGGGGGAGGGGAGGATAAAATAAAGTTATTCATTTACAAACGTAGTCAGTCGCAGGTTTGATGCGATATATTTGTCTAGGCGAAGTTTAAATGAATCAACGGTGCTGCGGTCTATAACATCTCTGGGAAACCCATTCCATAAGTTGACAACTCGATTGAAGAAGAAATTTTTAGCTTCGTGTGAGTTAAAAGATTTACCAATAATTTTGCACCCGTTTCCCCGCGTGTAATTAAATTGGTCGATAGTGAAGTACTTACTACAGTTCATATTGTCGATGCCTTTGATGATTTTGAGCACTTGAATTAAGTCGCCTCTTAATCTGCGCTGGGTTAAAGGAAATAGATTTAATTCTCTAAGACGCTCCTCGAATGGTTTGTTCTTTAGGCTAGGTATCATTTTGGTAACTCTACGTTGAACTCGTTCTAGCTTGTCTATATATTTTTTGTAATAAGGGCACCAGGATTGAACGCAGTATTCCAGAAGAGGGCAGACTAAGGAATTGTAAAGGGTTAGGATAACGTCTTTGGATTTATGCTCAAATTACCTGCCTATAAAGCCAATTATTTTGTTTGAGAGAGAGATAAAGAGGGGGGGGGGGGTAGATCATGGCGTTTGTGTGTTTTTGTTTTATATGACGGTAAATGTCGGTTTCTCCATCCTGATTACTCATAGCCATTACGAAGATTGTGTACCAGCCCAGGTTAGCGCGTTCAGTCTACCCTATCAGGCAATCCTGTTTCTGTTTGAGCAATCCTGTTTATGATCGCGCAGACTGAACGACATTGATAGCCAAACATTGATTCTCGTCGCTGATTGGTAAGTGGCTATGAGCACGAAATTCAAATCTTGTTGGCGATGTCTGGGAAGGTTTTAGGCCTGTTACAGTGCTTCTTCGGTCTATTAATTTCAATCAAAGTGAAATGGTTTTGTCAAATCAATACATTTTAATATTGGATATTATTATCCATCAATATAGACTATTGGCTAAGGTAGTCACACTGTCAGCTACAGTCAGCAGCCTTGTTCAAGCTCAAGACAGACGGTAGGCTAGGCTACCATCAGGCTATTATATCTTATAATCTTATTAAGAAATGTTGACAAAGTTATTACGGTCCTTATCTGGCAAAGGTAGCTCTTTCTTCCCCGTATAATTTTCAAGCAATTCTCCGTTAGTCTATTGGGGAAATAAAAAGTAGATGTTCTTTTCCTGGCGATGTAGGACTATGAATATGCTAAACTATAGGCCTATAGTTTATATATATTGGCTATGTAGCCAGGCTGAATTAAATAGTAGCCTATATAGGCTATATTATCTCTTCCTGGCAATGTATGTATAGGCATACTTTCTTTTTCTGACGATCTATGTGTATATAGGCTATTTGCAAGCCTATATTTATGAAAGGTTCATAAATATTATTTTGTAATCATTATGATTACCTTGCATATTTAACTATAGCGTGGATAGGCTACCTTACTAAACATATCTTAACTGACCTATCATACTTCGATGCAATTATGCCTCAGAAATTGTTTTTAAGAAATGCAAATAGAGCAATCGATCAATAATAGAAAAGCGCCGAAAAACCTGTACAGCAAGTTAGGCTATAACCCGTTAAAATATAGGCTATCATTCAATTGGCACAGTAACAACTGTAACATTACCGATATATAACTATAACAATGAAATACAAACCTGTACAGCAAGTTAGGCTATAACCCGTTAAAATATAGGCTATCATTCAATTGGCACAGTAACAACTGTAACATTACCGATATATAGCTATAACAATGAAATACAAACTGCATAAAAAACATAATAATCAATCAATAATATAGACAAACGCTCAAAAACCTGTACAGCAAGTTATAACCCATTACAATACCGGTACATCATTGGCATAGTAACATTACCAATATATAACGATACAAATTAAATAATAACTGAAAAAACAAAAACAAACATTAGCTCATCGAGCCTCAAACCCTTGCGAGTAAGCTTACGGATTTAAAAGCGAAGTCGTTACCAACTAGGCTACGCTTACCGCACTGAAGGCCTGACGAAGTAGCTGTGAGACTTGCGCTCCAAGCTGCTTGTTTTATGTTATATATAGCAAAATGGTCACGATAACTATGATTTGTATAGGTGTGCCACCTTATAATTGAGATTGCGACACATAAATAACATGGAGGTAGGCTAATTAAGATTAATTATGATAATATAATGTAGAGGAGAGATTTAGGCCTACTGTTATGATAGCTTCGCTAGTCACCTCCAGGGAGTGTTAGCGTGATCGCCGTCTGATTGCAAACAATCACAAACGTGATTCGTCGAATCAGAGGCGATCACGTTCAGTAGAGCTATCCCGTTTGCGTGTTTGGGTAGACTGAACGCGCGGTGCATTAATTATCTTATTCATAGCATTAATTATCTTATTCCATTAACCCCTTTTGTACCAGTGACGTATATTTATATTATATCTCCGCTACATTTAAACGAGTTGATGAAGCTTAGGAATTATTTATGGTAGCTAAAAGGATTGAGGCAGACATATAATTGCGCCTATTGCATCACTGAAAAATTTGCCTAGGGCAGCTGGGTAAGAGTTTAACACAACCCCATCCTATTAAACACATCATAAAGACTGCATTCCACACAATCACTTACGCCAACAACATAATCTACACTCCTTGAGAACCCTGTGTGACAGCCCGATCGTGGTCATGGCCTTCCTTAGGGACTCGGGGTTGTTCGGCCAGGCAGCTTTGGGAACAACAACAACGACAACAACAACAAATCCGGACTGTTTACCAGGCTTGACGCATTCAGTTCGGGTGAAGTCCTTATAAGTTTATTTGTTGGCATGATTAGACGATTATATGCAGCTTAGGAAGGGTCTATGTTAGTCAAGGGGTAGCCTAATAAATACTAGAGATTTTTCCAAAACTGAATTGTATCACCCAATAGTATCCAACATATATTGCTATGCCGTCACCTGTATTGAAAGCGTTAATCCCATATGTACCGGCGACGTCTCTTTACTTTTATTCTCGCTATATTTAGATGATTTTGTGCAGCTTAAGAAGGATCTGTGTTAGTAATAATGGTTAAGTGAGATCATTCGAAGGTTGGTCATTGTTGGAGGCCCATTTTAAGCTGCACACAATCGTCTAAATATACCTAGAATAAAAGTTAAAAGAAGTGGCCAGTACAGAAGGGGTTAACGAGAATGTCGATCACTGCACACCAGACAGTATTCTCTCATGTATTCCTTCCTTATTTTGTCACTGTAATAAGAATATATTTGTATTATATTTTGTCTACCAGTCCTTTCCATATTGTTTGTATCTATTCCTGATGTTGATATTTCATTTTAATTAAAGCTATGTTATTGTATTCTGACTGCGGGTCCAAGTAGTTATTTACAAACTATATTATCATTTGCAAGAGAATGTTCGCCGACCACCCACCTCGCGCCTAATAAGGCCAGGACATTTTTCTACCGAAAAATGTACACATTTAATCGATTGAGTGTCTTGGGGGTATATTTTTAACGTTTGATGGAGGTCTAGGAAGCAAACTAAAAATCTCCCCTTAAGTGTAACGTATGCAGAATATATATTTTTGTCCACGTATGATCTGTGAATAGATTAACCTTTCCAAGATCCAATATGCGTTTCTGTTCTGATTTCTGGCTAATATTAGACGATTTTACTCAGATTAAGGAAGTGTATATATCCTCAGCTGTATAAAATCGTCCAATGATAGTCAGAATATACTGTCAAAACGCGTCATATTCTTCAAAGGGTAATTATAACCTATGCAGACAAAATAAAATGTCAACGTATGATATGTGAATAGACTAAGGAAGCCCACCTCGCTCTTTTCTCATTCTTTCTCTCTCTGTTTGGCTTGTATCCATTCGGCACCATTCAGCCTACTGTTTTAAGATGTTTACCCCCATTCAGGTGTCAATATTTTCCTGGCGAGCGGTAACGAGCCAGCATATATATATTTTTGTTTGGACAGCAAGCTAAATTTGTACATTTTTCGATAGAAAAATTTCTCCGGCGAAGCCGGATTTCTCCATACGATGCTGGCTCGCTATCGCTCGCCAGGAAGATATCGACTCCTGGATGGGGATAAACGTCTTAAAACAGTTGGCTGAATGGGGCCGAATGGATACAAATCAGGGAAAGAGAGAAAAGGAGAGAAATAAAAAAAAAGCAGGCGACCTCCTTAATAACGGGTGTATTTGTACGGTTTGTTTGGGTTTTATTCATGTGTGTGTGTGTGTGTTGTAGGTGTGAATGTGTTTATTGTGTTGTACAGGAACGGGTGGTTACATAAAACACTCAGGGACAGTGTGTGTGTGTGTGTTGTAGGTGTGAATGTGTTTATATTTACAGTATGTGTGTGTAAGCTACGAAAGAGAGAGAGCGGGGATGAGAGAGAGTTTATTTATTTTCTATTATTGTTTTATGTATTTATTTACCTTCCTCCATAGACCTTCATTGAGCTTAAGGGGAGATTTACACTTGAGAGATATTTGTCTTTACCCATTTCTCCCTCATGTTTAGCCCCATTGCTTTTGAGATTTTAAGACGTTCGCCCCATTAGTTTGGCGATTTTAAGAACTTTCACCCCATTTATGTCACTTTTAAGACCTTTCGTGCCATTTAGGTGTCGATGTTTTCCTGGCGAGCGATAGCGAGCCTGTAATTTAAGAGGAACCAGCCTTTGGCAGGGACATTTTTCTACCGAAAAATGTACAAATTTATCTTGAAAGGGGGTCAAAGGGGTGTATTTTCAAGTTTGATGAAAGTCTAGGAAACACACTAAAAACCTCCCCTTAAGAACATACCCCCAAGACTGCCTTTAATTTGTCTATATTTTGGTAAAAAATGCAGGATCATTATCGCACGCCAGGAATATGCCGGGACAAGTTTTAAAATCACCAAAATATTGAGGCGAATATCTTAATATCTAAAATGTAATAGGGTGGACATCTTAAAATCTCTAAACTAATGGGGCTAAACATGAGGGAGAAGGGGATACATAACCCTCCACCTCCCCTCTCAATAACTGACACTCTATTATGACCCCCCCCCCCCCTTCCCTCTATTATTCATCACTACATCAAGAGTATAGCGTACCGGAATATTGCCACCTGTATCCATCCCCGGCATCCATCACACGCCGCCCACGATTAGGTTGGGCGGGAATAAATAGCCTGAATAGTGGGATGATCGGACACCTTTTCGCCATTGACGCCATATTGTAACTCTATTCACTCTTTTTTTTTTTTTTTTTTTTTTTTTTTTTTTTTTATTTAGTTTACATCTTTTCATCTTTCGTATTTAGTGAACTTCGTAGATATTGTAATTTGATGCTAGTGCCATTTTTTATATATGTGTTATTTCGTTAATAGAAAACCTTATGTACTGATAATCTTAAGAGACACTTCTTGATATAATGTTATTCGTGTTAAATTATTGCAAAGACTAGCCTAAGTTTGTTCCAATTGTGTTTTATCTTATGCATTGTAGCATTATCTCTCTCTCTCTCTCTCTCTCTCTCTCTCTCTCTCTCTCTCTCTCTCTCTCTCTCTCTCTCTCTCTCTCTCTCTCTCTCTCTCTCTCTCTCTCTCTCTCTCTCTCTCTCTCTTTTTTTTGGTTAAGGGGAGGTGTGGTGGAGTAGTCTTGCCACCGGCCTGGAAATCCAATGGACCCGGTTTCGAAACCCGATACATCAATGGGAAGATATTATTGGGATGGAATTTGTGCTGTACCTAGTATCAGTAATAATGCCAGTAATAATGATTAATTTATAAGGCTATGTTTGTATATTTGTCAATACATTGTCTATGTTCCATACGTGTTTCTTAATGTCATAAGAAAAACATTAATTTGAAATACAAAATAAGCTCACCTGAGGAGCACCCCACTCAACCAGGCCTCGTAGCATCACTCACCTGGAAAACAGAGACATTTGTGTAGTAATTGTATCTAATTATCCAAACAAGATCATAATTAATTATATGAAACCGATGTCACAAATACAGGCTTTTGAAAACAAGCTTCTTAGTACATAGTTGCAATGATTACAGTATTTGCAACTTCAAATAATACCGAATTATATTATATGCACGATTGAATAAAACAGATACAATGTAATATACTTATTAAAACAACGAACATAAGAAATAAATCTCGAGATAAATGTACTTGACTATATCTCTTTAGTATTGTCAAAATGTATCGACAAAATAAAATTAATAACCAGCACAGGGTGAAGGTTGCATGACAACATCTGACAGACATTAATACAGTACAAAGGGAGCCAAAGGTAATGACAGCTGAGGCATGACTTATTCGCGCTACCCTACATAGGTCAGGTGAAGGCATAGAGGGATAAGCCTTTACAACGGCACCACGTAGCTACTTTTGATTTTTTTTCTGAAGAGAGTAGAGAAGGGAAAGGGAGTGTTGGAGAGAGAGGAAGCTGTTGGAGTGGCTTTGTTGTGTGTGATATCAAATCCATAACTATATACAGTACACCCTGTTTCAAATAGGTAGTCCAGAAATCGTGAACCCTAGCCTCTATACCTACAAAAGGGCTGGAGCAAATGGGCTGTAAATGTCCACACCGATTCCGTGTCTGACTCTTCCCAAATGGTAGAAATATTAGCTTGAATACTCAAGTCGTCTGTGAGTCTGAGAGACTAAAGTTCAACAGTTGTGGCCTACTTATTTGGAACAGGGTGTACTGTATATAGTTATGAATTTGATATCATGGATATTGTACAGTAGTGGTAATAAGTCATGTCTCAGCTGTCATTACATTTGGCTTGTTCTGTACTGTATTGATGTCTGTCAGATGTTGAATTGGGTGTGGTAAGTGTAGGAACATGTTTGTATACCTCACTAGGAAGAAGAAATTGTGTTTAGATATAGCTGATACCAATTATTTATCAAAATTTAATATCCTTTTTTCTAGCAACAGACATCTCACTCAACAGCCACATTAAGATATTCCCCAAGCCAACTATACCTTATTTTTCTCCTTCCAGAGCAGCCAAGACGGGCGAGAGAGAGGCACTATGCGGGGGCTGTCGATGGGGTAAGTAATGGGCGGCTTACAACTCAATGGTGGCCCGTGAAAAATTGTGAGGTTGTTGAGTTATGAAGAGCCTGGAAGATGGATTTATTGAGGCTAATAAGCATATCACTACATAAACACATCACCAACATTCAAGGTCCTTATGGACGACTTTATACGATGGGCATATATACTCAGGCACATACCCCATAGCTTGGGGGGGGGGGATTCGAGACAGAGCTTGAGCAGAAGTAACAAAATCAAATATGAATTAAAATTCACACACATTTCGGTCGTGCAGGAGAAGACCCAGAGACCAAGGCCCATTTGGAGTCCCCAGCAAAAGACTCCTAGGTCCCAGGCCTCCCGGAGAGGTTCTGGTCTCAACAGGCAGACACGCAGCGGAGCGCATCACAATGACCGCCCACATCACTTTCAGGCATGGCCCTTCATATAATGTATACACTTGCTCCCCGGGCCAGGCGGCTAACAGATAACAGACTACTATATAGTCCAACTGGCTCTCGACCCCCACTCCCTACTACCACGCTATCACACATCTATTACTCATTATCACTCTCCATCCATTCTTATTCATACTCACTTCTCTTGCCTGTTCTTCAGTTATCTCTCTATCTTCCTACTCCTTTCTCACACCATCTCTCCATCTCTTCCGAGATCTTCCTCTCAATTTAGTTCTTATTGTGTTTTATTCATTTATTCTCTTTGTAAGCCTTTCATCTCCCATTCGTCAACATGTCCATATCGGCATAGCACCCTTTTGTCTACTCTGGCCGATGAGGTTCCTATTGTACCACTTGCCTATGTACCTCTTCATTTCTCAATCTATCTTCATGCATCACTCCTCACATATTCCTCAACCAGCTCATCTCCATCACATCCAACCTTATTTTCTCTTGTATACTCAGACCCCATGTCTCAGTCCCATCATACATCACTGTTGGTACAAGTATTTCTTGGTACATTCCACTGTTACCTTTCATTTAGAGATTTATCACCTTCTACATACTTCCCATTGCTCCGAAAACTTTCCTTCCGTTATACACTCTGTCTCACCTCCATTCCCACACCTGCGTCCTAGATATAAATAACACTCTACTTGTTCCAGCATTTCTCTATCTAGTCGTACACTTAGATTTACCCTACGAACATCTCTATTACACACCATATATATATATATATATATTGAGCGGTACTTGAAAAGTAGACAGAATGGATAAAAAACACCATCTGAGATTTCGCAAATAGCTTCATCAGGTCACTAACGTTAGTGACCTGATGAAGCTATCTGCGAAACGTTGGTAATAAAGTGCTCTTCCTCAGACGGTGTTTTTTATCCATATATACTGTATATATATATATATATATATATATATATATATATATATATATATATATATATATATATATATATATATATATATACTTAACAATTGTTTTTGTGTTCAAACATGTACGATATGTTATAAATAGACACCAAGTATTTAAATCCTATATCTCTTACTGCTGCTAAAATAATCCAAAGTAATCTACAATATGAACGCTACGTAGGAAATAAAATACCAGCGAAAATTGTAAATCCGTTTATCTCGTTTATTTGTAGCAATTCCTCTCAGTTGAAAAGTTGGCTTGAATTTATTTACCGGTACTTCTAAAAATATATCTCTGTTCTATAATGATTCCTCTTATATCCATCTTAAATACTCTATTTAACAAATATAGCAATGAAATATCTACAGTCGATCATTCATGTAGCAAACTTAATGTCATCTTGCCTATTAAGGGGGGATGAGCGTATTTATTTACTTATTTATTTATATTTTATCATTATTTTTGTTTAGTTTCCTCCCTAGACCTCCATCAAGCTAAAAAAAAAACGTCCCCATGATCCCCTTTCTAGATACATTTTCACATTCAGAAAAAAAATAACACCGAAATGGCACGAAAGATCTAAATATTGACAGAGAAATGGGGCGAAGAGTCTTAAAATCGCCCATCTAATGGGCCGCATGTCTTAAAATCTGAAAACTGATAGGGCTTAGCATGAGGGAGAAGGGGGCCAGAAAGAAACAATCATCCCCCCTTGATATAGTAAACGAAAGGGAATTTGATAATATATACACGTTATGCATTGTTAAACCTTCTTTGGTATGTGTCTGAAAATAATAATAACTACTTCCTAAATTATTATGTAATCTGATATCTGATTTTAATTGAACAAATATGAATGAAAACTAACTCCAATCCATTGCAAAATATAACCTGAATGCAAAGCCATTGACTCTGGGGGGGGGGGGGGAGACAAAACATATATACATATACTGTATATATATACAGTATATAATTATATATATATATATATATATATATATATATATATATATATATATATATATATATATATATATATATATACACATATACATATATATATATATATATATATATATAAATGAATACATATATAAATACACTCAGGCACATACTCCATATCTGGGGGTGGCCGACTTGAGACAGAGCCCGAACAGAAACAACATTTAAGTTCCAATTCTTAGGATCTGGGACCACTTCCGCGTTCTCTAGCCCCTTACTCTGTCTTACTCGTATAGTAGAGGAATTTTACAAGAGGAGGATTCCTAGCCCCATATAACAAAATCCACCAATGCACTCACTAGCCCTACAGTCTATCCTTTCTTTCCAAGAGGTTTAGGGAGAACAGAAGCGGATTCCGAATTTTTGATCCAGATTTAGGAAGATGTGTAGTAATGGAGAGAGAGGCCTTAAGTGGGTAGGGTTTATTTATTTGTTTGTTTGTTTGATTAAATTGTTTTAGTTTCCTCCCTAGACCTCCATCAAGCTTAATAGATTATCCTCATGATCCCCCTGAGAGAGACGTTTTAACTTTTTTCGGCCAGTTTTTCCAAAATTATAGGAACGTTGGGGTCAAAATGCATGGACCCACGAAGTTTACAGGAGTCTAAGTCTTAGGATGAAGGACACATTGATTGAGGGAGACACATCCAGAGTTAACTTTTCGAGTAGAAGAAAGACTGAGAAAGTTTGCCAATTCTTGGGTTGAAAGGAATAGGAGTAGGAGTGTTGAAAGACGGGTGCCTCGTACTCGTTGCAAGGTAGGGGGTATGCACTGAGAGAACGCAGAAGTAAGGGCTTATGGAAGTCGGAGTGTTAATTGGGAGTAAATAGGGTAAAGACTTTATGACGCAAAAATTGCGTCATAAAGTCTTTACCCTATTTACTCCCACACATACTTCAAGTTTCATAAAAATCGTGTAATGATAGCCAGAATAAACTGCTAAACCAAGTCGTAATCACCAATGGGTTAATCAGAGGGTTATTTGAGTATTTACCCTTTTTACTCTCACAGATCCTTCCTAAGCTATATAAAATCGTCTAATGATAGCCAGAATAAACTTCTAAAACGAGTCTTAATAATCACAGGGTTAATCCGATTAGAAAAAAGCTTAGAAAAACACCCCCTAGACCCCCTTTCAAGATCAATTTGTAAATTTTTTGGTCGAAAAATGTCCAGGCTGAAGGCCAGTTCCATCAAAAATTAAAGGCTCGATATCGCTCGCCAGGAAAAAAACGACACCTAAAGGGCACGAAAGGTTTTAATATTGACAAAAAATTAAGCGAAAATTCTCAAAATTGCCAAACTAACGGAACTAACGTCTTAAAACCTCAAAACTAATATTCTACACATGAGGGAGAAGGGGGTCCAGAAAAAACGAGTACAAAGGAGTACAAAGGAAATCGAGCAACAATAGGTCTGGTGACCCTTCTAGGCTGTTTGTCCTCCAAAACACTGAGGATCAATTGTCCAAACAGTGGTTTAGAGTGGGTAAGGGAACATTGGAAAGGGAACTACTTCCCTGGAAGTAATGTCCGTGGCAGGATTAGGAAGTTAGTAGGGGACAGATGGGTTAGTAACTGAGGGGGGGATAAAAAAAAGTTATTCATTTACAAACGCAGTCAGTCGCGGGTTTGATGCAAGATATTTGTCTAGGCGAAGTTTAAATGAATCAACGGTGCTGCAGTCTATAACGTCTCGGGGGAAGCCCATTCCACAAGTTGACAACTCGTTTGAAGAAGAAATTCTTAGATTCGTGCGAGTTAAAAGATTTACCGATACTTTTGCAACCGTTTCCCCGCATATAATTAGATTGGTCGATAGTGAAGTACTTACTACAGCTCATATTGTCGATGCCTTTGATGATTTTGAACACTTGAATTAAGTCTCCTCTTAATCTGCACTGGGTTAAAGGAAATAGATTTAATTATCTAAGACGCTCCTCGTATGGTTTGTTCTTTAGGCTAGGTATCATTTTGGTAACTCTACGTTGAACACGTTCTAGCTTGTCTATATCTTTTTGGTAATAAGGGCACCAGGATTGAACGCAGTATTCCAGAAGAGGGCGGACTAAGGAATTGTAAAGGGTTAGGATAACTTCTTTGGATTTATGCTCAAATGACCTGCCTATAAAACCAACTATTTTGTTTCTTTCTTAACAGCTTTTGAACATTGTTGACTCGGTTTTAGGTTACTAGATATTGTTACTCCCAGATTGGTTTCTCTGTCTACATTCTTATGCTGAGTGCCATTCATCGAATAGTTTGCTTTCTCATTTTGGTATCCGATATGTAGAACTTTACATTTATCTGCATTGAAACTCATTTGCCAAGTTTGGGCCCAACGTGACAACGTATCTAGATTGTGTTGCATATCGTCAACTTGTTCTTTTGAGAGTACGCTATTTGCAATTTTGAATCGTCAGCAAATTTTGAGATTGTACAGGTGAGACCCTCATATATGTTGTAAATTAGAAAGATAATTGGTCCTAGTACCGATCCCTGGGGTACCCCGCTACTTACATTGCTCCATTTAGATGCCTTACCGTTTATGACTACTCTTGCTTTCTGTCGCGGAGCCAATTTTCTATCCATTTCAACACACCGTCTTGTATTCCATGCGCTTTTAGTTTTAGCAGTAAACGTTTGTGGGGAACTTTGTCAAAGGCCTTTTGAAAATCAAGGTATATAATATCTACAGCTTTACTCTCATCATAGAGGTTGAGGATATCGTGGAAGAAGTCTAAGAGATTTGTTAAACAGGAACGTTTGCTACGAAAGCCGTGTTGAGTATCTTTAAGTATGTTATTTTCCTCTAAGTGATTTACGAGTCTGTCTCGTATGAGCGTTTCTAGCATTTTACATACAACTGAGGTTAAGCGCATTGGACGATAGTTACTTGGTAGGGATTTGCTGCCTTTTTTTTTAAATTGGTGTTACGTACGTTAGCTAGCTTCCACTGATCAGGCATAGTTCCAGACTGCAAGGATTTATTGAATAGCAATGTCAGTGGTTTGGAGAGCTCATCCTTAGCTTCCTTTAGAACTCTAGGTGAGATTGTATCAGGTCCGGGCATTTTATTTACCTTGATTTTATCTAAACATTTCAATACTTCTCTGTCTGTAATGGTGATATTGCTTAGAACATCAGAATTATCTATCTGAATCGGCGATGCTGTAGTGATATCAATGAGGTCTTCTGTTGTAAAAACTAATGCAAAGAAGGTATTGAGGGCATTACTCATTTGTACTTCGTCTTTGGTATATTCTCCATTTTTATCAACTAAAGGTCCTACAGTTGAAATAACTACTCTCTTCTTTCTGATATAAATATAGAATTATTTTGGGTTTGTTTTACTTTGATTCGCAACATGTAGCTCCAGGGTCTTTTTACTTTGCTTAATTAACCTTTTGGCTTTGCGTCGTAGTTCTACAAATTTCACCCGTTCTTCATCATTTTGTGAGGATTTTAATCTATCATTAGCAAACTTTTTAGAAAGCAGACAGTTTGAAATATCTGTACTCCACCATTTGGGCTTATCATTATGGCCTGTACGCCGTATTTTCGATGGTATGCAGTCTTGCACTGCTTTTAGGTAAGTGTTTGCGAATGATTCCCAAGATGTATTTATGTCGTTATTGTTAATTAATAAGCTCCAGTCAGTTTCTTTAAACATTGCTCTAAGTTTACGAAAGTTTGCTTGCTTGAAATTAGGGACTTTCTCGATGCTGCTATTTGGTTCGTTACTAGTAAACTTTAAACTGAAAGTTATCGTGCGATGGTCGCTGTTATTGAATTCATCACTGACATTCAAATTCTCTATCAATTCTTCTTTTGTTGAAAGTACAAGGTCAAGGACATTATTTCCACGGGTTGGAGATCTAACAAATTGATATAGCGAACTCTCTTGCAAGATTGTATACAGGTCTTGTCCAGAGTGTGAAGTAATACTATCTCCCCACTTGGTCACAGGTAAATTGAAGTCGCCAAAAATTACGGTATCTTGCGAGTTACTTAAGTCTGCAATTTGCTCATAAATTTCTCGGTCAGTTTGCACTGATTGAGCTGGAGGTCTGTATATTAGTGCACGTATTATTTTGTACCTTTATTATTTTTTATTAGGACAAAGGATGTGTTGACGTTCCCAATTTGAGGTTTTGACAAGAGGGTCGGGTTAAGACTTTCTTTGATAAAAAATAAAACTCCACCTCCATTTCTATTAATACGGCTTTTCTTAAACATTACATAACTGGGAAGTGAATACTCTGCTAAAAAGTCTCTGTCTTCTGTATTGAGCCAAGATTCTGTTATGCCAATAACATCGTAATTTTCCGTAAACTCTAGTTCCTCTAAATCTGAATATTTATTGCATATGCTACGAGCATTTGCATAGAAAACATTACAATTTTTGGATCTGGAATTCACGGAACGCTCTTTATTCAAATTATTGGTTCTGCTCGGATTTACATTGATGTACCTGTCTGTCCTCAGTCCTTGATCCTCGTCCCTGATTGTCCTCGGTCCTCGGTGTCCTCGATCATTGTTCATAGTGGTCCTCGGTCATCGATCATTGTCTCTGGTGGTCCTCCGTTCTTGCTGTCCTCGATCGTCGTCCCTGGTAGTTCTTGGTCCTCGATCGTCGCCCCTGGTCGTCCACGGTCCTCGATCCTTGTCCCTGGTGGTCCTCGGGCATCGAACCTCGTCCCTGGTGGTCCTTGGTTGGCTCTGCTTTTTCTCCGAAAATCCTTTACTGCGTCGTGAAGCAGGCAGCCAAATCTTGCTGCTCCCACCTGGTTCAGATGGACTCCATCCGCTACAAAAAGATGATCTTCACGGTAGAAGTCATTCCAGGTATTGATGAATCCAACGATTTTTTCCCTGCAGAGGTTAGCCAGACGACGATTTACGCTAATGGCTTTATTGAAGAATCGGCTCTCCACACCAATCCTGGGGATGATCCCTGATATGATGACTCTGTCTGACTTTTCCTTATACTTCTGAATCAGCTTCTGGTACTTCAGCATGAGGTCCTCCGATCGGGTCCGCTGCACGTCATTAGATCCGACATGAATGACGTACATTGTGCACACTCTGTAAAGAGTAGTGTACTAAACAGTCTCTCTCTCCTTCCACTTCGAGTATTTCTTCGGAATGGACAGAAAGGTCTCTGAGATACTAAATATGCCTTGTAACTACTTGTAACTCTCTCTCTCTCTCACACACACACACTCTCTCTCTCTCTCCCCTCATAGATATTCCTCCCCTGTTCTGACTTCCTTCCCTTAACTCTTTGACTACGTGACACGCTTTCACAATAAAATAAAATAACCATAGAGTCAAATTCAATAGTATTCCCTAAACCTGGAAGATAATGTTTGCAATGGTCTTGGCGACGTCTTTATTATTTGAATTAAGGTATATTTATACGATTGTGTGCAGCTTAAGAAGGATCTGTGGTAGTAAAAAGGGTTGAATGAGATAGTTCAAAGCTTGTTCATGGCTGGATGCCCCTGGTAAGCTGAATACAATTGTCCAATAGTAGCCAGAATGAAGTTAAAATGATGGCCCCGGTAGAGAAAGGTTAAGGGTTTTATTTACTTTCTCCCTAGACTTCTATCAAACCTCCTAAATTACAGGTTCGCTTTCGCTCGCCAGGAAAAACTCTACACCTAAATTACATGAAAGGTCTTAATATTGACATAGGAATGGGTCGAAAGGTCTTAAAATCGCCAAAATAAAGGCTGAACGTCTTAAAATGTCAAAACTACTGGGCCTAAACATGAGCGAAAAGGGGTCCAGAAAAAAAATACACTTAATATGTTTGGCCTATTTCATGTAAAGTTTCCAAGACATGAAACTGGTACAATATTAACCAACTCTGTACCGGTGACGTCCTTTTCATTGTATTTTGGTAAGTATTAGACGATTTTATTCAGTTTTTAGTAGTATCTGTGGTAGCTAAAAGGATTAATTGAGATAGTGTGTAACCTATTAATGGTTAGAGGTCCTTCCTAAGCTTAATAAACTAATCTAATAGTTGCCAGAATATAATAAAAAGGACGTCATCGGTACAGTAAGGGTTAACCACTTGCGAGTTTCAGGTTATAAGTAAATTAGAGATATAGACATTGATATTTAGCAGAATTAACAACTAAAATACAGTCATAGTTAGTCAGTCAGTAGCCAGCCCTTACTCCCACAAGGGGTAGGGAGGATCAGCAAGAGACACGAGAAAGGAAAAAGGTGACAGGAGACAACTATAACAGTTTGTCCACAAAAAGCAAACAAACAAGCATTCAGCAGCACATTTCTAAATTCGTGAAGCCAAATTAGTAATACTTTCTATCCATCAGAAACCTATGACATTATTATTGCATTTCTGTTTTATTATTATTTCTATATCGATGTTTACGGCTCCAACTTCCTTATAGCCTGAATCTCGCAAGTGGTCAATTCCCGACTTGCGAGTTTCGTTCTATAAGGAAGTTGGATGTGTAGACAACGATATTTAACAGAATGTACAGATAAAATACGGTCGTAGTACATTTATAAATACATGAAACCCAATTAATCATACCATTTATCCATCAGAAACATACATTATTATTGCATTTCTGTTTAATGTCGGTGTTTACGGCTCCAACTTCCTTATAGCCTGAAACTCGCAAGTTGTCAATTGTCGTGGTGGACTCGTGTATTTTTCCACTATAGCAGGTTAACACTCATTATTTCAGGACGCATTTATTATTATTATTTTGTTTTGTTTTTATTAGACGATTATATTCAGATTAGGAAGATATATATAGTATATCTGGACCCCGTATTTAATGTTTATCTAGCTGTTAATAGACGATTTTATTCAGGTTAGAAAGATGTTTTGGGAGTTAGAGGGTGAAGTGATTTAGTTCTGACCCTCTGATTCCTAGACATCCTTTCTAAACTGTATACAATCGTCTAACGATAACTAAAAACAATGAAGAAAGGCTTCCTCTAATACTGAGAGGGTTAATGGAGAAGGGTTATGTTAGTGAATGGTCATTTTAAGGGGGGTCACCGTTTTTTTTTCTTTCTCTCCTTTTCTCTCTTTCCCTGGCTTGTATTCATTATGCCCCATTCAGTCAATTGTTTTAAGACGTTTATCCCCATCCAGGTGTCGATTTCTTCCTGGCAAGCGATAATGAGCCAGCATTGTATGGAGAAATCCGGCTTTGCCGGAGAAATTTTTCTATCGAACAATGTACAAATATAGTTTGCTGTCAAAACAAAAATATATATATGCTGCTCTCGCTACCGCTCGCCAGGAAAATATTGACACCTGGATGGGGGTAAGCGTCTTAAAACAATAGGCTGGATGGGGCCGAATGGATACAAGCCAAAGAGAGAGGGAGATATAGAGAAAACACGCGAGGTGGGCCCCCTTAACACTATAACACGAGGGAAGACGCGTGAACTGACTTATAAGGGGGTAGGGGTTATTTATTGGTTTATTTATGTTTATATATTATTGATTTAGTTTCCTCCCTAGGCCTCCATTAAGCTTATAAACACATCTTCAAGATCTCCCTTCGTTATTAATATGTACATTTTTCGGTAAAACAATGTCCCGGCCTAAAGCTGATTCCTCACGCGTCTTCATACACTGAAAGGGTTATCATTAAAAGGATGTTGTCCTGGTGAGAAGGTTAAAAATCTCCGCCGCCTTTTCTTAGACTGGCTCCCCCTCCTATCTCTTGTTGTTATCGTATAGTTCCCCCTCCCTCTGCATGTACACTCACGCGTACTAAAAGTTGCTCAGGGGTGGGTCCTTCCTTCCCTTACTCCACCCTGGGCAGGTGGAAAGGGGAGTCGGGTCCAAGTCTACCCCCACCTTCCACCCCCAAACTATCCCCAACTCCCCCACCTTCCTTCTCTAACTGGCAGTTAGTGATCAGCGACGATTGTTCTCATGTATTGTAAATTATTGTTAAACCATCATTGCACATGCTTACAATGGCCAACATTTAAAACATATTAGGAATTTATTTATACAATATACCGTATAAGTGTATTCTCAATATGAGTCTATATACACAGCGTGGGTTACAAGAATCTCGGCTGAAATGCTGTTCTGACTCTGACTCTCTCTCATCCTCTCTCTCTCTCTCTCTCTACACGCAGACTACAAGGTCAGTTTATTTAAGTTTTTAAAAATGTTAATGGATTTAATAATGTATATCATAGCAAAATGTTTAGCCTCATTATGAATACAATATGCAACCATGGCTGGTAGTTAGAATTGAAAAGGTTCAGCACTATTATTTGTGGAAACTGTTTCCCAATTAAGATATGTTCTACCTGGAACAAACTTTCCTCAGAAGTTGTAAAAACATTCTCAGTTGCACAGTTCAAGAAGACAGTAGATAGCATTTTGTAGCCTCTGTAACTAGCTCTGTAATCCTATACACAAACCTTACTCAAATTTACCACCGACTTTTATCGTAATTTGTAACGAGTTCTACATACAATGGATTGAAAAAAGTGTATAGGCCTTATACCATTAAATGCAGACCAGTTATAGTATGTATGGTATTGAATAAATGGGAATAACTGATTGAAATGATAAACGAAACAATCAATAACAGCCACAACACTATTCCAGCCAATCTTTGCCTTTAGGCCTTTCGTTTTATGATATAAAAGCCCGACAGTGTAAGAAATTTGAGAACCTAGGAGTAGATCGTAGAGGTGTATTGCAATAATGGTGAACATTATATCCTGAATACTGCATGAGATTGGATTTAATTACGATATTATTATATTGACATCACATTAAATCTTGATCGTAGAAAATAATGCAATGAGAGAGAGACGCACACACAGAGAGAGAGAGAGAGAGAGAGAGAGAGAGAGAGAGAGAGAGAGAGAGATAGAGAGAAGCATAAGACCACTACAGCCAAGATTCGTGTAACCCAAGTTGTGTATAGAAAGTATTTTTGATAATATAATTTTACAGTATATTGTATTTATAAATTCCTCATAAACGTTTAAATGTTGGCCATTGTAAGCATGTGCAATGATGGTTGAACAATAATTTGCAATACATGAGAACAATCGTCTCCAATCACTAACTGCCAGCTGGAGAAGGAAGGAAGGTTGGGGATAGTTTGGGGGTGGAAGGTAGGGGTAGACTTGGACCCGACTCCCTCTTTCCACCTGCCCAGGGTGGAGTAGGAGAAGGAAGGACCCACCCCTGAGCAACCTTTAGTACGCGTGAGTGTACCAGACCCTCCCCCCTTCTCTTGTCTTCACTTCCACAACACCACGCCATTTCTTTTCTTATACTTCCATCCCTTCTCTTTCCTTTTTTGTTTGGCTTTTCTTAAACTTTAGTGCTATCTCTTCTTTCTTTAGTTTATTTAATTTCTATCCCTTCTCTCTCCGTCCTTTTCTTCGACTTTCAATCCTCCGCCTTTTCGCTTTTTTAGTCTATTATCAAATGAAAATGGGTAAGTCAAAAGGGTAAATTCTATCTCAATCGACCGTCTGATATCCACAATCGATGCCAAAATTGAATACAATTATAATACAAATTACATGAGAAATATCAGTCTAGTTATGATGAAAGCTTTAATCCCTTGAGAATGTTGACGCAGTTTGACATTTAGTATGGCCAGCATTAGACGATTTTATAAATATTTGTTTTCTAGGTGAGTGAGGGAGACAAAAAGCTGAACTGTCTGTAGCGAGTGCCTCTCGCATAGTTGAAAGAGTGACAGGGCCAAAATCAAAGAACTTTCGAGCCAAAATGCCTGGACACACGGAGTTTGAAGCAATTTAAGTCATAGGAGTATGGAAAGACTGATTCTGGGAGAGAATTCCAGAGCTCATCTGTTGCATAGAAGAAAGACAGAGTAAAGTTTCACTCTTGGGTTGGAGAGTTGCACAGAGTAGGGGTGGGATTGTGTTGCAAGATGGGTACCAGGTACCAGTAGGTGGTATACACTGGGAGAGCTCTGAGGAGCACCGATTATTGTAGTAGCGATAGAATAGCCAGAGAGTTGCAACATTGCGGCGAAGAGAGAGAGTTTGCAGAGAGTTGGTGAGTGGGCGGGAATTAATGATACGACAGGCCTTCCTTTCTACTTTGTCTAGGAGTGCAGTGTGAGAGGATCCTCCACACACATGTGAACAAGGACGCACTGTGCCCCTATACAGAGCAAGAAGCTGTGCAGACGTAAAGAACCCCCTGAGGCGGTTGAGCACACCCAACTTCTGGGAGGGTGCCTTATCAAGACTGGTAATATGGTCCTTCCAAGTGAGAGCAGAAGAAAAAGAGACACCAAGAATATTGAGAGAAGATGAAGGATGGATTTTTTTATTGTTGAAGAATAAGGGATAGTCCGCTGGGAGTTCCGGACGGGTAGATAGATGGAGAAATTGGGTTTTGGAAGCATTTAATGCAACAAGGTTTTCTCTGCCCCAATTGGAAATATATAGGAAGGATATCTAGTAATTTAAGGGGTAAATAATTTACAACCCGTTTGCCCCAGTCCTCCGTGATTTTCAAGAGATTGGGAATCACAAATGTTAGACTGGTCATACTGATTAGACTATTAGCGTATAATAAACGGAAAGTAGATTATTTTGCGTTGCAGAAATCGTAAAATTACTTATTTAACCATTGAGGATCATGACACGTTTACACAGTTTATTCTTGCTATCAGTAGACGATTTTATTCAGCTTTGGGTGAACTTATGGGAGCTAAAGAGTTAAGTGAAATAGTGTATACCCCTTTAACCCCTTCGGTACCTGCGACGTCTTTTTATTTTTGTTCTAGCGATATTTAAAAGATTTTGTGCAGTTTAAGAAGGATATGTGGTAGTAAAACGTGCTAAGTGAGATAGTTCGAAGACTGTTACTTGCTTGAGGCCCTTTTTAAAATTAATAAAATCGTCTAAATATAGCTAGAATGAAATACAAAAAAACACGTCGCCGTTACAGAATGGGTTTAATTCCTTGATATCCTTCCTTAGTTGCACAAAATTGTCAAATGATAACCAAAATATAATCTAAAAATACGAATTAGATCCTCAAAGGGTTAAACAAACACAAATGCCAGAACAAGATTGGCTATAAAGGGTTGCCGGAAAAGGTTGCACTCTTGTGTTTCCGCCGTAACTTCCGGTGCGGCGTCCGGAGTAAAAAAAATAAAATAAACAAACACACACATACCGGTATATATATAGTATATAGTGTATATATATATATATATATATATATATATATATATATATATATATATATATATATATAAGCAATACTCTCTTGTTGCGGGAATCGGAGTCGGATGATAAAAGTCAACACCAGCGCTGGTACGAACATCTTTATTCAGGTAACGTTTCGGTTTAAGCATAAACTATCTTCAGATATAAACTGAAATTAAATAAAAGCCTATCTGAGTAATTTTCTAATGTTAATATTCGTATTATTGACTTAATTTAACAAATCTAGAATAAAATTTAAAATTAATAATTATAAAATAACCTAATACATATTAGAATTAGTAAAGTGGAAGAATAAAATGAGAGACGAAGAAACAATATGTGAGCAATAAAAGGATGGGGGGGGAGCAAAGATAATAACATAAATGTGTTCATAAATACAAAAACTAACCTTTACATATTAGAAACACAGTAGAGGAGTGGAGGAGTCGTGCACACTCAGGCTGGGTTTATGTAACTGGGTGAGCAGGGTCTCCGACAGGAGTCGTGTGACTGTGTTTGGGACAGTGGTGGGAATTGAAAAATCGGAGGGTTTTATGGGGTGATCAGATTATTCAGAGTGGTTTCGAATGGCAGAAAAGGAAGGATTTGAAAGAGGTCGGTTAGTTCTAAATGACCTACCCCGATAGTCATGCTTATACCGAAACGTTACCAGAATAAAGATGTTCGTACCAGCGCTGATGTTGATTAATATATATATATATATATATATATATATATATATATATATATATATATGTGTATATATATACTACACAGACAACCGTTGGAGCTTCTATGGAGTTATTTCACAGCTTAGTCTGGTTATCATTAGGTGGTTTTGTGCAGGTTAGGACGGATCTCTTATGAAACCTTGTGGAGAAACGTAATTAACCCAATGCTGTAAACTTATTATTGGTGTGAAAAGAGTATTTAAAGTGACTATAATAGTTAACCTTTTAAGGTAACCCTTAAAGCTCATATAAGTTCTGTTCCTCGTCGTGATCGTATGTATGAAAGTAAAATTTATATCAATGAATTGTGAGTTTGGTTGATTTTAATTATTAGTTGACTAGTCAGATGAGTTAACCACTGCATACTCACGCGCAATATAACAAACCTTCAAAATATCCGAAACATCTTGATGGGAACTTTGCAATTTACCGACAGTTGAAAAGAAACTGACTATAGATTATTTGACCATTATTGTGCAATTTTATTCTTTAAACTTATAACCCGCGCAAGTTCTTCCTAAACTGAATAAAATAACATAAACTTAAGACTAGCGTCATCGTTAACTTCACTGGCACGCGCGAAAGGAAAATTATATCTAGTTTATAAATGTGGTGGAAAAGAAGGTGTGTTCCGTGTGGCAGGAAGACGAGGGAGCTCCTTTGTGCGGCTGACGGGGGGCTGAAGGGGGCCGAGATGGTGCTGGGGTGGTCCTGTGGTCTTTGATTGTGAGGCTGGAGGGTGGGGAAAGAGGGAGTTTTGGTGTGGAGGGTGGTGATTTTTTGGTCTTAAATTGTTAGGGAGCGGGGGATAGGTTTAGGAAGGTTAGTGGTAGGGGTATGGAAGGGGTACTGTGGGTGTGGGTAGTCCTGTGGTCTTTGATTATGAGTGGAGAGGGATTTTTGGTGGGTGCTGTGGAGGTTGTTGATATTTTGGTATTTGATTGCTAGGGGAGAGGTATAGGAAGATGAACGGTAGAGATATTGAAGGGGTACTGTGGGTGTGGGTAGTCCTGTGGCCTTAGTGAGGGGAGGTGTCCTTCGAGGAGCACGGTGGGGTATCCAGTGGTCTTTGATTGTCAGGAGATGAGGTTTGGAGAGTGAAAGTGGTGGTGTATTTCTGGAGGGGGGATGGGGGGCCTAGGATTGTCGTGTGGTCTTTGATTGCGAGGAGAGGGGACTAGGGGGTGATTGAGGGGTCTCTCTGGGGAGGGGGGGGGGTCATGTGGTCTTTGATTGTCAGGGAAGAGGACTAGGGGAGTGAATGTTTTGGGGGTCATTCTTGGAGTGCTAGGGTGGTCATCTGGTCTTTGATTGTGATGTGAGGGGACTTGGTGGGTGAATGTGTACAAAGGAGTACAAAGGAAATTGTGACGCTTCTGCATAGTAGCCACGTGCGGGCATGCGCGCGCGTCGGCTGCCCAGCCGTTTAGAAACCGGCTGGTGGCAGCCGGCCGGTAGGCTTTTCCTTAGTATATATCCTACGACAATGTAACTAATGTCTGGGATATTCTTATGTTGTTTCACAGCTTGTAGCTGCCCTTATTCTTAACCAACGCATCTTAGTATATTTTATTCTCGATAGTTGATTGTTTCATTATAATATATAAGATGTAAGTCTAGTGAGGGCGGGAGGAGACGAGCGGGAGAGAGAGACCGGCTTGGGATGTTGCTTCGCTTGCCAGCTTGGGACGAGCCTGAAGCGTTGCCATATGCATTTGATTGCAATGTTAGGCTTAGTTTCGACTCACGCACGGGGTAGAGGATTTTGACCCGGCAACTGTGTTGAGTGTTGCCAAGTCTGGGATGTATTTTGCATGCCTAGTGTGGGGTCCAGACAGATTCAAGACTCAGAGCTCACCTCACTGTCGTACCCTTCGGACCCCCTTGATATCTATCCCTCTCAACCCCACTTAGAAACTTTCTCTCTTACTTTGTATACCTTCCTTCCACTACTTCACCAATCTATTTAATTATCCCATCTCCTTGATAGACCTTATATCTATTATTGTATTAACGACGAGCTCTCAGATAACTAGATAGGATTTTGGGCCTTATGCAGAGATTTAATTGTTAATGAGACCTAGGAAGCTTTTTTGTTGTCTCATATTTGGTGGTTTCATGCTTGCTAGTGTGTTCTTGTGTCAGGTTAGCAGGGGCTAGACCGGAGGGCAGGGGAGGCTTTTTGCGATCCTTTAAGTAAAGTCTGCTGGTGCGAGTCCTGTGGACCCGCACGACTTTACTAGGATACCCGTGGGAGTCTGGGGGCATTTTCTTGTCTGCGTCCCTGTGTGTCTAGTGTTGTGTTGTGTGAGGGCCCTTGCCTAGTCCACTCAGCACTGCGCTAGCACGTCTTGCTTTTGTTTTAGGGTCGCCAGGAGAGAGTCAGATACTTGCGATCTGAGTCTCTCAAGAGAGCACCCTTTCAATTAGAGTAATTTGGCGCACAGACTTGGGAACGTCCCTAGGCTAGAGCAGGTGGCTCAGCCCGGGTATCCGAAGCCTATATTCTTCCGGCTAGACCTCGGCCACCTGACAGATTAACAACTAGGGGTTTATGATCTCTGTATGCTTGTTATTGTGCCACAGTTTACCGTTTTTGTGAGCATTGTGAGTCAGGGTGTGGCTTAGAGACTCTGTCCGAGCAGGGTTGCCTGACTAAGAGTGAGAAGCACACCTGTATGTGGTTATGTTGCGAGTTGCTGCCTTTATTTAATTATACCTATGCCATTATACACTGTATGGCCTATCACTAGTATTTATTCCTGCTTATGAGTTAAGAGTTCTCTAAATCCGTAACGTACTTTCTTTGCTAAGCATCAGATCCTACAGCAGCCGCATGCAGTTTAGAGACCCGCATCTTGTCTACCTGTACGATGTTTTGAGGACTGTTTGCTTTCACCTTCTTTCACGCAGGGGTGATTAGTTGTATTAATTAACGTAACGTTAAATGTGCTTTCTTCTAGTTTGTTATTAAATTGTTTCTGCAATTTAATTCCGTTATCTATCTTTTCCTTGAAGCTTTAAGTCAACTTAATTGTGTGATCTTTTATATAGCCTGCTTGACTATCAGCAGTCTGTAGTGCATGCACCCTGTAACCGAGTCATAGGATACCTCGTTGTCCAGGCAGGACTCTTGACGGTTTAGGGTGGTTTGTTGCCTGGGTTTATAGATAAGGGTTGGATCTAGCGTTTTCCGTTGTTGCTTGTGGCCGCATACCTAGTCCAATAGAAAGAGCCCAGTGTTTATGTATCCCAGGACGTAAAAAATGGCGACCTTGCATAAGATTTACTGAACAGAGGAATATAGTGGTCATTTGTGTTGAGATTCCTTATGATTAGAGGAATACAGTGGACATAGAGTTTTTTTTTTTTTGGAGCAACCAATATAGCACATTAAAGACTTTAAATAACATTAGTATATACATACTTGCGTAGGAGATAAGGCACATTCTATAACCGTGATAATTACTGCAGTACACAAGCATGTCTAATACATCAGAACACAGTGATGGGTCAGGTCACGATACGGGCTCGGAGGGAGAAAGACCTGTGGAGTGGCTAGTCGATAGCGAGGAGGGTGCTAGAAGATTTTTAGAGGTGCCCCTTACCGCTGCCACGGTGTTGAAGCTGAATAAGTATGGCTTAAAGTGTGTGGCAGGTCTTCAGGGTCACCAGGGTTTAAGTGGCATGAGGAAAGATCAGCTGAGGACTTTGATATTGGGTTTAGAAGGGAGAGACCTGGGTGGAGAGGCGACTGGGGGCCCCGGTCCCCAGCCCCCCCTCCACTTTACCCCCGTATCAAACGTCAGGGTGCCTGAATTTAGTACATACCCCAAGTTGATGGTCAATGGCAGCGTGGAATTCAATCACAGGGACCCTCTCCATTAAATGCACCTTCCTCTCCTCAAGGGTTGACTCCAGATTTGTTGTTTCGGCTTGAGATGGCCAAGGTTGAGGCCGCCGAAAGACAGGCTAGAGCTCAGGTTGAGGCCGCCGAAAGACAGGTTAGTGTGCAGGCTGAGGTTGCTAGAGCTCAGGCTGAGGTTGCTATATGAAAGGCTGAACTGCAGGCAGAGTCTACTAGGTATCGGGCTGACAGGGAGCTGGAGAGATCTCGAGTGGAGGTAACAGGGCGAAATATTGGGGGAGGTAACAGACATCGGGACCAATCATTGTCGCACCTGCTTAAACTAGTTCCTGTGTTCGATGAGTTAGGTGTGACTGAGTTTTTGTATGCGATTTGAGAAGAAGTGTCAGGAACACCAGTGGCCTCAGGAAAAGTGGGCAGCATTAGTTTCATCAAGACTCCTAGGAAAGGGGCTAAAAGCGTATGATGCACTACCTTTAGAGTCCTGTGTAGTTTATGATGAGCTAAAGAAGGCTGTGCTACGGGCCTATGAGTTACAACCAGAAACTTACCGCTTGAAGTTTCGGGGTGTTACTAAGGGCAAGGATAGTACCTTCCTAGAACACGCCCGGACTTGTCTGATGCACTACGACATTGGCTGCGTTCTGAGAGGGCAGCTACTTTTGAGGAGTTGAGTGAGCTGGTTCTCTTGGAGCAGTTCTTTAAGTGCACAGGCGGGGACTTAACATTAAATATAAAGGAAAAAAATCCTAGAACTCTCCAGGAGGCAGCAGAAATGGCTGACCTCCAACTGTCATTAATTCGAGGGTGCGGAGCAGCAGCTAGGAGTGAGTCGGGTGCAAAGGATCGTACCCCTCCCCCTCCCAAGAATTTTGATACACATAAATACACAAAACCATCTAGCACTGACAATAAAACTGAACATAAACCAAATACCGTCCCGTATAAGAAGTCTAATTGTACCTCCCACTCCCAAGGGAAACCAAAGAGTAAAGAGTGCTTTGCATGTCACAAGGAGGGTCACTTTGCAAATGCTTGTCCGAACAAGCCACCAAACAAGGTTGTGTCATTGGCCCGCAGCATAGGGGTGTCGCCTATATCTTCTGAGTTTGCCAAGGGTAGTTCGTCAGAGGTTGGGACACAGACTGTGTTCAAGAGTCCGGAAGGCTCGAACCCTGTCCGCGACGTCTTTGGGGGTCATAGAGGGCATGGTTTTGTGAGGTGCGCTGGCGAAAGGCGAGGAGTTAAGCTATTGCGTGATACGGGGGCTTCTCAGACCTTGTTAAAGAACTTTACTGGTAGGCCGATTAACGCTGCTCGGGTGGTGGTAGTTCAGGGGATCAATGCTACAAAGTCCTACCCGCTGATGCGGATGGAGCTGGAGGTGGGTGGTGTGGCGAAGGAGCTGGATGTAGGAATTGTAGAGAACTTGCCTGTTGGGGGCGTCGACCTCCTCCTCGGCAACGACTTTGCGGTGCCTGCTTCTAAGGTTTCACCCTTGGTCGTTGCCGAGAAGGCGGCCGACGTTAGTAGGGAGGAACAGGAGTGGGTTGAGAAGTGTAGCGTACAAACCATGGCGTGTGTTGTGACGCGTTCTCAGACATCCGGAGCCTTGCAGCCACCACCTCAGTCTATCAAACCGCGGAGGAAAGGTCACAAGAAAACGGGAAGTGTTGGTCAATTGGAGAGTTTTGAGCCGGCAGTGTTTCTTGGTGACTCATTATTGGCACCTATGTTAGAGTCTGGAGAGGCCCCGGGGCCTGTCACCGCTAGTGCAGGTGCAGGGCAGGAAGAGACTCTGCGACAGCATCGTTATGCGCAGCGTGAGGAAAGGATGGCTCAGCGGGACATTGGAGGTGGAAATAAATTATTTAAGATGAACTTGGATAATCTCGCACCTGCTGATATATGTTCCTTGCAGCTGGAAGATCCTGAAGTCAGGGCATGTGGTAATGGTGCTATCGAACTGGAGAGCGATGGGGATGCGCAGCCTGGTGATTTTTTCTTGTCCGAGGGGATCTTGTATCGGAGACATCAGGATCCCAAGAAAAAGTGGGATGGCGGGTCAGGATTAGTGGACCAGTTAGTAGTACCGAGGGTGTGCCGTGAGAGGTTATTGAGATTAGCTCATGATGTGCCTTTGGCAGGGCACCTGGGGGCACGTAAGACGGAGGCAGCTCTGAGCAAGCTTTTCTGGTGGCCTGGGTTAAAGGCGAGTGTCGTGTCATGGGTGTCACAGTGTCACACTTGTCAAGTTGTTGGGAAACCCAATCAGGTCATCCCGAGAGCCCCGTTACAACCCATCCCTGTCATTGGGCCGCCCTTCAGCAAAGTAGTTATCGACATAGTTGGCCCATTGCCCCCCACTAGTGCCGGCAATAAATTTGTACTAACTGTAATGGATGTAGCAACACGGTATCCAGATGCTTACCCCATGCGCAACGGGATGGCTAAGACTGTTGTCAAAAACCTACTTGTCTATTTCTCTCATTATGGCTACCCTCAGGAGATCCAGTCTGATCAGGGATCCAATTTTACTTCTGCTCTGTTTAAGCAGACCATGCAGCAACATGGGATAGTGTCTGTGGTGTCATCTGCCTACCATCCCGAGAGTCAGGGAGTTTTGGAAAGGTGGCACTCGACTCTCAAGAGTATGTTGCGGTGTTATTGCATGGAAAATGGGAAGGACTGGGATCTAGGTCTCCCATACGTTTTATTTGCTGCGAGAGAAGTACCTGGGGAGAGCTTGGGATTTAGCCCAAACGAGTTGGTTTTTGGACACAGGGTCAGGGGGCCCCTCCACATAGTCAAGGAGATCTGGGAGGGAGTCACACAGCCATGCTCGCTTCTAAAGTATGTTGTTGAAAGCCGTGAGAGAATGCTAAAGAACTTGGAGGTAGCAGGTCGGAACCTTAAGAGTTCACAAGCTCAGATGAAGGACAGATACGACCAGAAGGTGAAGCTGAGGGAGTTTGAAGTAGATCAGGAGGTACTGATACTACTGCCTCTGGTGGGACACCCCTTGTCTGCCAAGTATTCTGGTCCGTATCGGGTTGTAAGGAAGGTTTCTGATCTCGACTATTTAGTAGCTACTCCTGATCGTAAGAAAAAGAACCAACTTTGCCATGTAAATCTGAAGAAAGAGTATGTGAGGCACCCCTCCGAGCCTCTCACTGTCCCGGTGTTGATCTGCAGCGATCGTGGTGGAGAAGGAGGAAGGGACAGTCAAGCTGCAGGGGAGGTTAATTGGGATTGTCATGTTTCCGCGGATCAGTGGGCGGGGAATTCTAGACAAGTGGCTCACGAGTTGATATTGCACCTGCCTGAGCAACAGCGTGTAGCTGTGCAGCACTTGTTTAATTCAAACCCAGCTGTTTTCGTGGAGCATCCTGGCCTCACTACTCAAGCGGTGCACGATGTCGATGTTGGGGACCACCCGCCCTTTAAATCAGTGCCATACCGTGTTCCCCCTATTAAATTACCAGCACTTAGGGAAGAGCTGGATTATATGCTGAAACGTGGGCTGATTTCTGAGGGTGCAGTAAGGTGGACTTCCCCAGTCACACTGCAGCCCAAACCAGATGGCAAGGTGCGGTTTTGTATAGATTTCCGCAGGTTGAATGGTTTAACCCCCACAAATGCCTACCCTCTCCCTCGCGTGGACGACAGTGTGGATAAGATAGGAAAAGCCAAGTTCCTCACTAAGATAGACCTTGTTAAGGGTTATTGGCAAGTGCCCTTGTCTGAGCGAGCGCGAGAGGTGTGTGGGTTTGTGGTGGACGGTGCCACATATCGTTGCCATGTTATGCCATACGGGCTGAAAAATGCCCCTGCAACGTTTCAGAAATTAATGAACGACATTGTAGCCGACATTCCCAACTGTACGGTGTAACTAGATGATGTCATAATATACGACGATGATTTTAACAGTCACTGTGCTCACATCGGACAGCTTTTTAATAAACTGAATGAAGCAGGTTTGGTGGTCAACCTGGGTAAGTGCGATTTTGTCAAAGCCACAGTTTTGTACCTGGGGTTCGAGGTGGGGATGGGTCAGGTGTGCCCTCCACAGACAAAGATCAAAGCCATCGATCAGTTTCCCCAGCCTACGACTAAGAAACAAATCATGCGGTTTCTAGGTATGATAGGCTATTATCGTCGCTTCATCAAAGGCTATTCGACTGTACTTGCACCTTTAACTGACTTATTATCTAAGGACAAGAAGTTCCGGTGGTCTCCTGAGTGTGCAGAGGCGTTTTCCTTAGTGAAACACCTGTTATGTACCCACCCCATACTCAGGGCCCCGGACTTCAGCACACCTTTTCAGCTGGCGACTGATGCCAGTGGCGTAGGGGCTGGGGCTGTCTTGTTACAGACAGATGATGAAGGTATCGAACATCCAGTGAGTTTTACCGGAATATGAGGCTGACCAGGTGGTCACTCATGCTTCAGGAGTATAATCTGGACATACGCCATATTGCCGGTTCTGATAACGTGATAGCGGATTGTCTATCAAGGGTGGATGATGTTGGTTAGACTGCCACAGGATTGAGGGTTGAGTGTGGAGGAAAATAGGCTGTCACTGTAGTTCAGCCGAAAAAAACAATTTCAAAAAAGCAAAAACCTTATAAAAACTCTTTATTTTTTATAACGTGTAGAATTCTGTATAAGATGTTGTAGCAGTATCTAAGTTGAATGTTTTCGCTTATTGTCGCTAAGTTAGTTGAACTTGCTCGGTGGAGCGCAACAGTTTTTTTTTTTTATATATAGTGCCTTGTGTCGCAACAGTGTGTGGTACTATGAGAAGCTTTCTGTTAGATATGAAGAACTTAGTCAAGGGTCTCATATCTTGGGGGAGGTGTGACGCTTCTGCATAGTAGCCACGTGAGGGCATGCGCGCGCGTCGGCTGCCCAGCCGTTTAGAAACCGGCTAGTGGCAGCCGGCCGGTAGGCTTTTCCTTAGTATATATCCTACGACAATGTAACTAATGTCTGGGATATTCTTATGTTGTTTCACAGCTTGTAGCTGCCCTTATTCTTAACCAACGCATCTTAGTATATTTTATTCTCGATAGTTGATTGTTTCATTATAATATATAAGATGTAAGTCTAGTGAGGGCGGGAGGAGACGAGCGGGAGAGAGAGACCGGCTTGGGACATTACTTCGCTTGCCAGCTTGGGACGAGCCTGAAGCGTTGCCATATGCATTTGATTGCAACGTTAGGCTTAGTTTCGACTCACGCACGGGGTAGAGGATTTTGACCCGGCAACAGTGTTGAGTGTTGCCAAGTCTGGGATGTATTTTGCATGCCTAGTGTGCGGTCCAGACAGATTCAAGACTCAGAGCTCACCTCACTGTCATACCCTTCGGACCCCCTTGATATCTATCCCTCTCAACCCCACTTAGAAACTTTCTCTCTTGCTTTGTATACCTTCCTTCCACTACTTCACCAATCTATTTAATTATCCCATCCCCTTGATAGACCTTATATCTATTATTGTATTAACGACGAGCTCTCAGATAACTAGATAGGATTTTGGGCCTTATGCAGAGATTTAATTGTTAATTAGACCTAGGAAGCTTTTTTGTTGTCTCATATTTGGTGGTTTCATGCTTGCTAGTGTGTTCTTGTGTCAGGTTAGCAGGGGCTAGACCGGAGGGGATGCTTTTTGCGATCCTTTAAGTAAAGTCTGCTGGTGCGAGTCCTGTGGACCCGCACGACTTCTTGTCTGTGTCCCTGTGTGTCTAGTGTTGTGTTGTGTGAGGGCCCTTGCCTAGTCCACTCAGCACTGCGCTAGCACGTCTTGCTTTTGTTTTAGGGTCGCCAGGAGAGAGTCAGATACTTTCGATCTGAGTCTCTCAAGAGAGCACCCTTTCAATTAGAGTAATTTGGCGCACAGACTTGGGAACGTCCCTAGGCTAGAGCAGGTGGCTCAGCCCGGGTATCCGAAGCCTATATCCTTCCGGCTAGACCTCTGCCACCTGGCAGATTAACAGCTAGGGGTTTATGACCTCTGTATGCTTGTTTTTGTGCCACAGTTTACCGTTTTTGTGAGCATTGTGAGTCAGGGTGTGGCTTAGAGACTCTGTCCGAGCAGGCTTGCCTGACTAAGAGTGAGAAGCACACCTTGTATGTGGTTATGTTGCGAGTTGCTGCCTTTATTTAATTATACCTATGTCATTATACACTGTATGGCCTATCACTAGTATTTATTCCTGCTTAGGAGTTAAGAGTTCTCTAAATCCGTAACATACTTTCTTTGCTAAGCATCAGATCCTACAGTAGCCGCATGCAGTTTAGAGACCCGCATCTTGTCTACCTGTACGATGTTTTGAGGACTTTGCTTTCACCTTCTTTCACGCAGGGGTGATTAGTTGTATTAATTAACGTAACGTTAAATGTACTTTCTTCTAGTTTGTTATTAAATTGTTTCTGCAATTTAATTCCGTTATCTATCTTTTCCTTGAAGCTTTAAGTCAACTTAATTGTGTGATCTTTTATATAGCCTGCTTGACTATCAGCAGTCTGTAGTGCGTGCACCCTGTAACCGAGTCATAGGATACCTCGTTGTCCAGGCAGGACTCTTGACGGTTTAGGGTGGTTTGTTGCCTGGGTTTATAGATAAGGGTTGGATCTAGCGTTTTCCGTTGTTGCTTGTGGCCGCATACCTAGTCCAATAGAAAGAGCCCAGTGTTTATATATCCCAGGACATAACAAAATCAAGTAACAACAGATCTGGTGACCCTTCTAGGCTGCTTGTCCTCCAAAACACTGAGGATCAATTGTCCAAACAGTGGTTTAGAGTGGATAAGGGAACATTGGAAAGGGAACTACTGCCCTGGAACTAATGTCCGTGGCAGGATTAGGAAGTTAGTAGGGGACAGAGGGGTTAGTAACTGAGGGGGGGATAAAATAAAGTTATTAATTTACAAACGCAGTCAGTCGCGGGCTTGATGCAAGATATTTGTCTAGGCGAAGTTTAAATGAATCAACGGTGCTGCAGTCTATAACGTCTCGGGGAAGCCCATTCCACAAGTTGACAACTCGATTGAAGAAGAAATTCTTGGACTCGTGCGAGTTAAAAGATTTACCGATAATTTTGCAACCGTTTCCCCGCATGTAATTAGATTGGTCGATAGTGAAGTACTTACTACAGTTCATATTGTCTATGCCTTTGATGATTTTGAACACTTGAATTAAATTGCCTCTTAATCTGCGCTGGGTTAAAGGAAATAGATTTAATTTTCTAAGATGCTCCTCGTATGGTTTGTTCTTTAGGCTTGGTATCATTTTGGTAACTCTACGTTGAACTCGTTCTAGCTTGTCTATATCTTTTTGGTAATAAGGGCACCAGGATTGAATGCAGTATTCCAGAAGAGGGCGGACTAAGGAATTGTGAAGGGTTAGGATAACTTCTTTATATTTATGCTAAAATGACCTGCCTATAAAGGCAATTATTTTGTTTGCTTTCTTAACAACTTCTGAACATTGCTGACTCGGTTTTAGGCTACTTGATAATATTGTTACTCCCAGATCGGTTTCTCTGTTTACATTCTTAAGCTGAGTGCCATTCATCGAATAGTTTGCTTTCTCATTTTGGTATCCGATATGTAGTACTTTACATTTATCCGCATTGAAACTCATTTGCCAAATTTGGGCCCAACGTGACAACTTATCTAGATTGTGTTGCATATCGTCAACTTGTTCTTTTGAGAGTACGCTATTTGCAATTTTTGTATCGTCAGCAAATTTTGAGATTGTACAGGTGAGACCCTCATCTATGTCTTTGATGTAAATTAGAAAGATAATTGGTCCTAGTACCGATCCCTGGGGTACCCCGCTACTTACATTGGTCCATTTAGATGCCTTACCGTTTATGACTACTCTTTGCTTTCTGTCGCGGAGCCAATTTTCTATCCATTTCAACTAACCGTCTTGTATTCCATGCGCTTTTAGTTTTAGCAGTAAACATTTGTGGGGAACTTTGTCAAAGGCCTTTTGAAAATCAAAGTATATAATATCCACATCTTAATCTCATCATAGAGGTTGAGGATATCGTGGAAGAAGTCTAAGAGGTTTGTTAAACAGGAACATTTGCTACGAAAGCTGCGTTGAGTATCTTTAAGTATGTTATTTTCCTCTAAGTGATTTACGAGTCTGTCTCTTATGAGAGTGTCTAGCATTTTACATACAACCGAGGTTAAACTAATTGGACGATAATTACTTGGGTAGGGATTTGCTGCCTTTTTTTTAAATCGGTGTTACGTTAGCTAGCTTCCACTGATCAGGCATAGTTCCAGACTGCAAGGATTTATTGAATAGCAATGACAGTGGTTTGAAGATCTCATACTTAGCTTCCTTTAGAACTCTAGGTGAGATTGTATCAGGTCCTGGCGTTTTATTTACCTTGAGTTTATCTAAACATGTCAATACTTCTCTCTCTGTAATGGTGATATTGCTTAGAACATCAAAATGATCTATCTGAATCGGCGATGCTGTAGGGATATCAATGAAGTCTTCTGTTGTAAAAACTGATGCAGATAAGGTATTGAGGGCATTACTCATTTGTACTTCGTCTTTGGTATGTTCTCCATTTTCATCGACTAACGGTACTACCATTGCAGTAACTACTCTCTTCTTTCTGATATAACTATAGAATTCTTTTGGGTTTGTTTTACTTTGATTCGCAACATGTAACTCCAGGGTCTTTTTACTTTGCTTAATTAACCTTTTGGCTTTGCGTCGTAGTTCTACAAATTGCACCCGTTCTTCGTCATTTTGTGAGGATTTTAATCTATCATTAGCAAACATTTTAGCAAGCAGACAGTTTGAAATATCTTTATTCCACTATTTGGGCTTATCATTATGGCCTGTACGTCGTATTTTCGATGGTATGCAGTCTTGCACTGCTGGTAGGTAAGTGTTGCGAATGATTCCCAAGATGTTTTTATGTCGTTATTGTTAATTAAAAAGCTCCAGTCAGTTTCTTTAAACATTGCTCTAAGTTTACGAAAGTTTGCTTGCTTGAAATTACGGAACTTTCTCGATGCTGATATTTGGTTCGTTACTAGTAAACTTTAAACTGAAAGTTATCGTGCGATGGTCGCTGTAACTGAATTCATCACCGACATTCAAATTCTCTATCAATTCTTCTTTTGTTGAAAGTACAAGGTCAAGGACATTATTTCCACGGGTTGGAGATCTAACAAATTTATATAGCGAACTCTCTTGCAAGATTGTATACAGGTCTTGTCCAGAGTGTGAAGTAATACTATCTCCCCACTTGGTCACAGGTAAATTGAAGTCGCCAAAAATTACGGTATCTTGCGAGTTACTTAAGTCTGCAATTTGCTCATAAATTTCTCAGTCAGTTTGCACTGATTGAGCTGGAGGTCTGTATATTAGTGCAAGTATTAGTTTGTACCTTTATTATTCTTTATTAGCACAAAGGATGTGTCGACGTTCACAATTTTGAGGTTTTGACAAGAGGGTAGGGTTAAGACTTTCTTTGATAACAAATAAAACTCTACCTCCATTTCTATTAATTTGGCTTTTCTCAAACATTACATAACCGGGAAGTCTCTGTCTTCTGTATTGAGCCAAGATTCTGTTATGCCAATCACATCGTAATTTTCCGTAAACACTAGTTCCTCTAAATCTGAAAATTTATTGCGTATGCTACGAGCGTTTGCATAGAAAACATTCAAAGTTTTGGATTTGGAATTCACAGAACGCTCTTTATTCAAATTATTGGTTCTGCTCGGATCTACATTTATGTACCTGTCTGCCCTCAGTCCTCGATCCTCGTTCCTGGTTCTCCTCGGTCCTCGGTGTCCTCAATCATTGTTCCTAGTGGTCCTCGGTCCTCGATCATTGTCTCTGGTGGTCTTCCGTTCTCGCTGTCCTCGGTCGTCGTCCCTTGTAGTGGTGGGGTCTTTCTGGAGGGGGTCATAGGGTCTTTGATTGTAAGGAGAGGAGACTAGGGGGTGAATGTGATGGGGTCTTTCTGGGAATGCTAGGGCGGTCATGTGGTCTTTGATTGTGAGGGAGAGGGGACTTGGAGAATGAATGTTGTTGGGTGTTTCTGGGGGGAGGGGCTAGGGTGGTCATGTGGTCTTTGATTGTGAGGAGATGGAACTAGAAGGAGGATAAATGAGGGGGCGGTGGGGTATTTCTGGAGGGGGCTAGGGTGGTCATGTGGGCTTTGATTGTGAGGAGAGGGTGAATGTAAATATAAATATTGATATTTAGCAGAAGAATAAACATAAACATTTTTGAAGGATAGAACATTTGCTGAATTTTAGTTCATGTAATTTTTATAGGCAGTACAACATTTATCTTGTGACGTTTGCGTTAAGGGGGGATGGGCGTATTTATGTCCTCAAGTATGTATCTTTTTGTATTATTTTTAGTTTCCTCCCTAGACCTCTATCAATATTTTAAAAAACATCCGCCCAAGACCCTCCTTCAAGATAAATTTGTACATTTTTCGATAGAAAAATGTCCCGGCCGAAAGCCAGTTCCTCTTCAATTACAGGCTCGCTGCCGCTCGCCAGGGAAAAAAAATACTCCTAAATGACACGAAAGTCCTAATATTGACAAATAAATGGGGCGAAAGGTCTTACAATCGCCAAACTAAGGGGCCGAACGTCTTAAAATCTAAAAACCAATAGGGCTAAACATTGTTTGACAAAAATACAAGCTATATCTAAAAGGACAGAATCTTATTGAATACTTATATGCAATAGCCATTTCATTCTGGACGGCGGATATAACATTTAAATTATATTTATGTATCTATCTATATGACAGGGAGAGGGAGAGAGAAAGAGATTTACATAGATACACTGGCCACACATATCTTATGATCCCTGCAAGGTGGCCAGGACTTAATTATAATAGAGATAGCAAGAGAGAGAGTGTGTGAGAGTGAGTGAATGAGTGAGTGTGTGTGTGTGTTTCTGTGAGTGAGTATAAAAGTTTGGTGTGAGAGTAAATGAAATATGGTGGTATTTTTTAAGCTGACCGTGAGGCGGCTAAGTAGAACCCCCCCCCCCCCCCCTTATTGATTTGATTATTGATGTATCTTTTTACTATTTAATTCGTTTCCTCTCTAGACCTCCATCAAACAACCCCCACGACCCTCCTACAAGATAAATTAGTATATTTTTCGATATAAATATGTCCCGGTTCCTCTTAAATTACCGGCTCGCTATCGGTCGCCAGGAAAAAAGTCGACACCCAAGTAACATTGACAAAGAAATGGGACGAAAGGTCTTAAAATCGCTAAACTAATTGGCCGAACATCTTAAAATCTGAAAACTAATGTGGCTAAACATGAGAAAGAAGGGGGACTAGAGCACAGCCTATCTCCCCTTAAAACATTCGTGGACCACGTAGGCCTATGTTTCTCTTTATGTAAATATAGCTATGGGGTTTGATATATTAATTTATCATTTTTATTTTATGTGATTGTGAATTACATAATTATATGGTATGATTATAATATAGTTTATTATTGTTATTATTGTATTGTAGTGTTGTATGATATGTGCTACACCAATCAATCTCCATAGATATATCCGTATAATTAATAACATAAGGTTCCAACGATTTCTAATGATATATCAATATTTGTTCGTACGTATCAAACCACATCAAAGGGAAGGTGTGGCAGAGTGGTCTTGCCACTGGACTGGTAATCCAATGGACCCGGGTTCGAATCCCAATATGTCAATGGGAAGATTCAAGATATTATTGGGATGGAATTTGTGCTGTACCTAGTTTCAGTGCATTACCACAGCACACCGAAATGCCAAAACAAAAATACCCTCATTGTTCCCTGACTAAATAGCACTGTATGAATATTCCCATATTCAAAATATGCTACAGGGGGGCAATGCCTAGTGAGTTAATTGTTCAATAGGTGGTGTTCTGAGAGTGAGTGTCCGAGCCTGGGGAGTGAGACTGTGAAGTGCAGAGGCGAAGCAGCTTCAGAGATGGAGTTGGGTTCGAGCCGTGAATCGTTGCTTCGCATGTCTCACTCCCTAGACTGGAGCAAGACCTCACGGGCCTCACCGTGTTCAGCCGTAGAGTGTAAAGCCTATGCCCGAGAGGTAGTAGTTGGAATATAGAAAAAACAAAAAATAATAATAATAATAATAATCATCTGGTTACTTATATAGCGCCCGTATCTCCTCCTTTGAGGATTCTCAAGCGCTTCACACTTCTTTAATCAACCAGAGACCATTACCCATCTCCCTTGCTCATGGGAAGACAGTAACCGCCGGCTGTATCTCAGAAAAACTTTTCAATCTGAGCGGGGATTGAACGCGAGACCTGTAAGATGGGAAGCAGGCACGCTATCAACTGAGCCAGCCGGACGGCTGCATATATATATATATATATATATATATATATATATATATACAGAAAGAGATATATAGTGCAGAGAAACAAACTTTGTGGGCCCAATATAAATGGTCTGTGGCTCAAGATATAGTTTTAGATATGCTTGATGCCAAATACAAAATGCACATAAAAGACTGAGCTCAAGTATGCTGCGTATTGTTGCGAAAATGTAAAGGTTTGTGGCTCAAGATGTCTTATTAGACGTTCTTTATGCCAAATCAGGAATGCAATTATACAACTAAGCTCAACTTATGCTGGCTGTACATAAAAATTTAAAACATTTATTCATGCAAAATGCTTAATAAAGTTTAAAAAGTATGCTTCACTTTGTTGCAGGTAATTAAAAAGATTCGTGACTCAAGATGTCTTCGTTCTCTATGTAAATAAAAGATCGAAGCTCAACTATGCGGAGTCTACTTAAAAAGGATAAAACATTTATTCATGCCATATGCTTAATCATTTATAAAAAACACTGTCAAGAAAATGGACAATATATGTTAAAAATATGCCAATAAGATATTTACAAAGACAATAGGAAGAAATATATATATATTTATAGTATTAGACTTACCATTATTGAATATTCTACCATAACTCAGAAAACCAAATATATGTATAGTATTAGACTTACCATTAATGAATATTCTACCATAGCTTAGTTTAATTTTATCAAAATATATTCTATATCAATAAAAATTTACAATTTACCATTACGTCTTCATGATTCTGCTTGCCTGATAGGCCTATAAAATATGTAAGCATGATGTACATGAGAGATATAAGCTGGGTTTTAGCGAGGCATAAATTCAAGTAATATTGATTAATCTTGGCAACAAACTAGACCTTTACGAGCTTGGCCAGTTTTCGGGAGCGTGAAAGTCAAGATTAGTCAACATTACACAAGGGGAGATGGCCGTATTTATTTGCTAATTTATGTATTTTTTGTTATTGTTATATTTATTTCCTCCCTAGACCTCCATCAAGTATTAAACAACACTCGCCCAAGACCCTACTTCAAGATAAATTTGTACATTTTTCGATAGAAAAATGTCCTGACCAAAGGCCGGTTTCTCTTAAATTACAGGCTCGCTATCGCTCGCCAGGAAAAAAATCGAAGCCTAAATGACATGAAAAGACTAAATATTCACAAAGAAATAGGGCGAAAGGTCTTAAAATCGCCAAACTAATTTGCCGAACGTTTTATAATCTGAAAATTAATGGGGCTAAACATGAGGAAGAAGGGGGACCAGAAAAACGGCCCCCTCCCCTTAAGGTTGCTCCAGAGATGTCATTGATTGATCTGGGCTTCTCAATACTGTAAACAAACTTCGTGTGATGTCCCCTTCAAGATTTTTCCTTTTGCACATAATTTATTTAGTAGAGTCTGTTACGGGACATTTAGCCTATTTTGTTAAGCTAGCGAGAAATCTACTCATCCCCATCTTAAACGAGGATTTTAATTTGCTCCCTAGACTTCTAACAAACTTTAAAAACGCCCCCAAGATCTCCTTCAAGATAAATGTGTACATTTTTCGGTAGAAAAATTTCTTGGCCGAAGGCCAGTTCCTCTTAAATTACAGGCTCGCTATCGCAAAGGCGGCAGTACGTGTGGAGAGTGAGCAGAGCGAGTTCTTTGACCTGAATGTTGGTTTGAAACAGGGGTGTGTGATGTCCCTGTGGTTGTTTACTGTATATATGGATGGAGTCATGAAAGAAATACTATCAAGAGCAGTGGATGTTTGTGTATCGCTGAAAAGGGAGGGAATTGAGTGGAAGCTACCTATCCTGCTGTTTGCAGATGATACAGTTCTGATGAGTGATAATGAATGGGAGTTGCAGGGTCTGGTAAATGAGTTTAGAACAGTGTGCAAAAAACGGAATTTGAAGGTAAATGCGGGGAAGAGCAAGGTTATCGTCTTCGAAAGGGGTGAAGTCACAGAGTGTGAGGTGAAGCTGAACGGTCAGGCTATGGAGATCGTCAACTCTTTTAAGTATCTGGGCAGCGTGTTTAGTAAAGATGGGACTATGGATGAAGAAGTGCGGGAGTGGGTACAACAGGGGAAGAGGGTTGTAAGAATGTTGAAAGCAGTAACAAGAAATAGGGTGGTCAGTATGGAAGTGAAGAAGTCCTTGCATGACAGTGTGGTAATCCCGACACTAACTTACGGAAGCGAAGCATGGACGTTGGTTGAGAGACTCAGACCAAGAGTGAGAGCAATGGAAATGAATTACCTAAGAAGTGCGTGCGGAGTTACATGGAGGGATAGATAGACTAATGAAGAAGTAAGAAGGAGGTGTGGTGTGGAGGTAGATGTGCTGGAAAGTGTGAAAAGGAACAACTTGAGATGGTTCGGCCATATAAAACATATAGAAAGCGAGAGAATGACTAAGAGGGTGAACGAGAGCGAGGTGGAGGGACAGAGAGGGAGAGGTAGACCGAAAGAGAGGTGGAAGGATGGAGTGAGGAAGTATATGAACGAAGGCGGTGCTGGTTGGGGGGAGGGGCGTCGACTGACCGGGGACAGAGGTGCATGGGGGCGGTTCGTTCGTGGCCATCCCTTCGGGTATCACGGCGTCAGGCAATAGATAGATAGATAGCTATCGCTTACTAGGACAAAATCGACACCTAAATGGAATGAAAGGTCTTGATATTGACGAAGAAATGGGACGAAAGCGCTTAAAATCTGAAAACTAATGGGGCTATACATCAGGGAAAAGGGCGGCCAGAAAAAATTACATACCTCCCCCTAACTCTTTCAAGATCCAATACGCATTGTTTTGTCGAGCTATTCTTAGACGATGATATTAAGATTAGGAACACATCATCAAAAGGTATATATAAATCAGAGGGTTAATTGAAATAGTCTTTACCCCTATAATTCCCACAGATCTTTTTTAGAATGTTTAAAATCCTCTATGGATAGCCAGAATAAATATACTATCAAAATGCGTCACAATCTTCAAAGGGTTAACATGTCATGCATTTTAGATGGGTTTGAGTGCATGATTAGATTGATATCCAGTATTCGATAAATGGATATAGAATCGTAGTTATGTTCTTAACCTTTAGCTGTCTTGATGGTGTAATGCTTAGAGTGTTTAAGATCTGTATGTGGTAACCCAGGTTCGAATCTCGGTAGGATCTTATGCTTATAGTACTTTCATTGCTAAATGTTTGGTGTTGGGAATGACATTTATATATTAGATTATATAGTCCAATTTATCGAGTAGAACGAACGGCAGACAACGAAATCTGAATTATTTCCTAGATTATTTAAAGGGAAGTAATTGGTTTTACTGGACCTCCTTCCTCATCTTAAGCCCCATTAGTTTGAGATTCTAAGACGTTTACCGCATTAGTCTGGCGTTTTTAAGAATGTTAGCCTCATTTATGTTTTATATTTGTGTTTTATGTGTTGCCAATATTTACATCCTACTCGCAATTTAGGTGTCAATTTTATCCTGGCGAGCGAAAGTGAGCCTGTAATATAAGAACAATTGGCCTTCGGCCGGGACACTTGCTCATCGAAAATTGCCGTAAAAGTGCTTGTGTTACACCGGCTAAGACATGGCCGTGATAACCTGTAGCTCGAATTGGATTATATTAACCCATTGAAGATCATGACGCGTTTTAACAGTTTATTCTGGCTATCAGTAGACGATTTTGTTTACAGTTTAGGAAGGATATATGGTAATTAAAAGAGTAAAGACTACCTTAATCAACCCTCTGACTTCCATGTATACCCTACCTAAACTGAATAAAATCGTTTAATAATGGCCAGAAAAAATGGAATGCGTAATAGATCTTGAAAGTATTAAATGTGGTACTGAGGGAATGAAGATTTGGAGAGACAGAAACGAGCGAGGCACGCGGAGAAAAAGAGAGTGGTGAAGAGAGTAGTGAAGGAAAGTAAGAGAAGAGTACCGGTAGATGAGGAATTTGGAAGGAATCTGAGTGTAAAATGGAGGGAGTGCAAGAAACTGTTCTGGAAAGAAGTCAAGAAAGTTAGGGAAGGTAGCAAGGGAAACAGTAAGGGTGTGAAAGATAAGAATGGGAGAGTGCTAGCCGAGAAGCAAGAGAGAGTCGAAAGATGGAGGGAGTACTTCAACGAATTACTAAATGTAAGGAATGAAGCGCCAGCAAACATAGTTGGATGGGGTATGGGAGGGAGAAGAAGATAAGTAGTGGAGGAGGAGATGGGGATCAGGAGGTTAGAAGTTTGTGAAGCTATTAAAAGAGTGAAGTTGGGGAAAGCACCAGGAATAGATGGAGTGTGTGCGGAAATGCTGAGGTATGATGGTGAGATAGTGATCGAATGGGTATGGAAAATGTGCAAATTAGCATGGGAGAAGGGGAGTGCATCTGATAACTGGAGACAGGCATAATAGTCCCCCTATATAAGGGTAAAGGGGAAAGAGGAGTGTGTGGTAACCACCGAGGAATATCCGAATATGTCTTCTAAGCGTAGTAGAGAAGGTGTACAGTAGGGTAGTGATTGAGAGAGTGAGAGCAAGAACGTAGAAATGGATAGGTGACGAGCAGGGTGGTTTTAGGAAGAGAAGAGGATGTGTAGATCAGATTGTTACCCTGAATTGTGTTGTGGAGAAATATCTGGAGAAGCAACAAAAGGTGTATGTTGCCTTTATGGACTTGGAGAAGGCCTATGACAGAGTGGATAGAGAAGGTATGTGGAAAGTACTTAGAATATACGGAGTAGATAGCAAGTTGCTGAAAACAGTGAAGAGCATGTATGAGGGTGCAAAGGCGGCAGTACATGTGGAGAATGAGCAGAGCGAGTTCTTTGACTTGAATGTTGGGTTGAAACAGGGGTGTGTGATGTCCCCGTGGTTGCTTACTGTATATATGGATGGAGTCATGAAAGAAATACAAGGAAGAGCAGTAGATTTTTTTTTTTTTTTTTTTTTTTTCTATATTCCAACTACTCCCTCTCGGGCATAGGCTGAGAGCCTGTACATTCCACCGCCCAACACGGTGAAGCCCGTGAGGTCTTGTTCCAGTCTGGGGAGTGAGACATGCGAAGCATCCATCATGGCTCGAAGCAGCTCCATCTCTGAAGCGGCCGGTTGCTTCGCTCAAGTGCTTCACCGTCTCACCCTCCAGACTCAGACCCTCACTCTCAGAATGTTGGTGTATCGCTGATAAAGGAGGAAAATGAATTGAAGCTACCTGTACTTCTGTTTGCTGATGATACAGTTCTGATGAGCGATAATGAATAGGAGTTGCAGGGTCTGGTAGATATGTTGGAAATGTGTGAAAAACGGAATCTGAAGGTAAATGCGGGGAAAAGCAAGGTTATGGTCTTCGAAAGGGGTGAAGCCACAGAGTGTGAGGTGAAGTTGAACGGTCAGGCTATGGAGATTGTCAGCTCATTTAAGTATCTGGACAGTGGGTTGAGTAATGATGGGACTATGGATGAAGAAGTGCGGGAGAGGGTGCAACAGGGGAAGAGGGTTGTAGGAACGCTGAAAGTAGTAACAAGAAATAGGGTGGTCAGTATGTAAGGGAAGAAGTCCTTGCATGACAGTGTAGTAATCCCGACACTGGCTTACGGAAGCAAAGCATGAACGTTGGTGGAGACACTCGGACCAAGAGTGAGAGGGGTGGAAATGAGTTACTTAAGAAGTATAATAATAATAATAATAATAATATTTATTCAGTTAGCAATTTACAGAGTTGGTACCACATAGTTTGTTACAAATATGACATGTACCAGCCTTGCATAATTCCAACTAAGGATAGCCCAATAAGGCCGTTAGGCGTATTTCCATTGGGGTCCTTGTGGGATTAGGTTAGCTGGGGAAAAATGGGGAGGATAAAGAAATGGATACTTTAGAAAAAGTATTTCTAGGGGGTTATTTTAAGATACCTTACATCCTATAGTAAATATCAGTAATCCGTAATCAGTAATAATTTCAGTTTGGTTTGTCTATCTCTTATGTCGCATTTAGTAGTAGACATAAGCTTGGTGCTCCCTTCTCGCAGCTGTCCGGTTCAGGTGTTCCTTCAGGCTACGTCTGAAGGAATACAGTGTTCTCTTTTCACGGACTGACTGGGGTAGGTCGTTCCAGTCTTTGATGGCGGTGAAGAAGAATGTTTGCTTACCCTGTCCTTGGATTCTCGGGACCTTAAAATTAAACATCCTGTTTCTTGTATTATGTCCACTCCTCTCATTTGCTTTAACAAAATCATTCTTTAGGTACTCTGGAGCTCTGTCATAGAAAATTTTGAAGGCATTAGTGAGCCTGATTTGTTTGGCCCTGTCAGCGACATTGAGCATACCTAGTGACTGAAGTTGTTCCTGGCCAACATCTGATCTGGGTCCTAGGTTCAGCATGAACCTAACCATTTTATTTTGAGTGACCTGAAGTTTGTGCTGTGCTGATTTAGATGATGCAGAGTACCAGGATGACACAGAATAGTCAAAATGACATTGAACAAGCGCTTGGCAGAGGGTCTTTTTGGTCGCCGCGGGCAAGCATCCCACCTGTCTATACAGGTATTTTATACGTGCTCTACACTTACTCAGGATAGATTCCAAAATTGTTTCACCTGACAAACTCGCGTCCAGTTTTCAGTCCGAGATATTTAACTTGTGACACTGTTGTTATAGGAATATCATTACAGTTGACCGAGAAGCCCACAATGTCTTTCAGTTTGCGTTTTGTTCCACATAAGATGGCTTCCGTCTTGCCCAGGTGAAGAGATAGTCTATTGTCCACTAGCCATTCACTACATGATTCTAGTTCTTTGGAAAGTGAAGCGGCAATACTTATTGGGTCTTTTCCTGAAACCAGGAGCACGCTGTCGTCTGCATACAGTAATAATTTACATGAGACGCTCAGTTCCATGTCGTTCACATAACAGAGAAAGAGTAAGGGACCAAGGATGCTTCCCTGTGGGACCCCACAGTTAATTGGCATAGGATCAGATATATTATCATCAATTTTGACTCTTTGTGTTCTACCACTAAGATAAGATTTAAACCAGTTCACAGATCCTATGCCCATTGCTTGTAGTTTATTACATAGGATATCATGGTCTACTGTGTCAAACGCTTTTTGTAGATCAAGAAGAACCATACCGGTGTAGTTACCTTTAGACATTTCTTTACGAATGTGATCCGTTAAGTGGATTAGACAGGAGTCTGTCGAGTACATGCATCATGCATCTGTGCGGAGTTACATGGAGGGATAGACAGACAAATGAGGAAGTAAGAAGGAGGTGTGGTGTGGAGGTAAATCTGCTGGAAATTGTGAAAAGGAACACCTTGAGATGGTTTGGCCATATGGAACGTATGGGAAGCGAGAGAATGACTAAGAGGGTGTATGAGAGCGAAGTGGAAGGACAGAGAGGGAGATATAAACCGAAAGAGAGGTGGAAGGATGGAGTGAGGAAGTATATGGATGAAGGCAGTGCTGGTTGGGAGAAGGGGCGTCGACTGACTGGGGACAGAGGTGCATGGGGGCGGTTCGTTCGTGGCCACCCCTTCGGGGATGACGGCGTCAGGCAATAGATAGATAGACTATACTCTATTTCTTTTCAACTGACGTTAATTAAAAGTTCCCATCAAAATTTCTCAGTGATGTTGAAGATTTTGTAGTGAAATATGGTGCTAATTGTATAAACGTTTGTCTTAGTATGATGCAGAAACATAGTAGGTTCATGTTGTATAATTGTATAAACGTTTGTCTTAGTATGATGCAGAAACATAGTAGGTTCATGTTGTATAATTGTATAAACGTTTGTCTTAGTATGATGCAGAAACATAGTAGGTTCATGTTGTATAATTGTATAAACGTTTGTCTTAGTGAAATATGGTGCTAATTGTATAAACGTTTGTCTTAGTATGATGCAGAAACATAGTAGGTTCATGTTGTTCCATATATAGTATCGAGATATTAGCTGCTAAGGGATTCAATTTATCGTCAGCTGAAAAGAAACAGACTATAGTTATCAGAGGACTCCATACACATTATTCTTTTCCTCCACCCTAAAAAGGACTTGTTTACTATCCTTTCCTTCCACTTTCCCTTACTCACGGGTTAGCTATCTCTACTAGAATTAACTCCTGACCACCTCGCTGGGATCGTAAGGTCTGTGTGGTCAGTGTATCTATGTATATATATGTAAGTCTTTTCTCTCCATAAAGGCTCTAGGCTGCCGTAGGGGAAGAAGACGTTCACTCCATTAGTTTGGGGATTTTAAGACCTTTCGCCCCATGTACTTGTCAATGTTTAGACCTTTCATGCTACTTAGGTGTAGATTTTTTCCCGGCGAGCGATAGCGAGCCTGTATTTTAGGAGAAACCGGCCGAAGCCGGGACATTGTTCTACCGAAAAATGCACACATTAATCTAGAAAGGGGATTTAATGGATTTTTTTTTTTTTTTTTATTGAGGCCTAGGGAGGAAACAAGAAAACTAATTAATACATGAAAAACTCGACCAAAAAGTAAACCATCCCCCTTAAAAGTACTTCTCTTCTCTCCATAAAGGCTCTAGTTTACCGTAACCTCATCCCCCAACCTACCTAATTATCTCTACCACACCACCATGGGGAAGACATAGTGGCGATAATGGGAGGACATTATGGGGAGCTTTTCTGCACCCCTTCTTCCTCATGTTTAGCCCCATTAGTGCGAGATTTTAAGACGTTTGTTCCAATAGTTTGACGATTTTAAGACCTTTCGCTGATTCTTTTCCTGGCGAGCGATACCGAGCCTGTATTTTAGGAGAAACCGACCTTTGGCTGGGACATTTTTCTACCGAAAAATGTACAAATTAATCTAGAAGGGGAATATATTGGCTGTTTTTTTTTTTTTTTTTTTTTTTTTAAAGTTCGGGGAAGAAGACGGTCATTCCATTAGTTTGGCGATTTTAAGACCACTCTCCCCATTTCTTTGTAATATTAAGACCTTTTGTGCTATTTAGATGTCAATCTTTTCCTGTCGAGCGATAGTGAGCCTGTAATTTAGGAGAAACCGGCCTTCGGCCGGGAAATTTGTCTGCCGAAAAATGTACAAATTAATCTAGAAGGGGATCTAATGGATGTTCTTTTTAAGTTTGATGGAGGTCTAGGGACGAAACTAGAAACATAATTTATACATGAAAAACTCGACCATAAAGTGAACCATTAATAGGACTTCTCACCATAAAGGTTCCTCTAGGCTTCCGTAACCTCATCCCCCAACCTACCTTATTAGCTACCACCACCACCACCACCACGGGGAAGACATAGTGACGATAATAGGAAGACATTAAACCCTTCTGTACCGGCGACGTCTTTTCTAACTTTACTCTGGCTACTACTTAACGATTTAATTCAGTTTATAGGGGCCTCCGGCCATTAATTGGCTTTGAACTATCTTACTTTAGCATTTCCATTACCACAGATCCTTCTTAAACTGCACAAAATTGTCTAAATATAGCTAGAATTGAGTTTAAAAGACGTCGGCCAGTACAAAAGGAGTTAAGGGCAGATTTTCTGGACCCCTTCACCCTCATGGTAAGCCCCATTAGCTTGAGGTTTTAAGGCGTTCGCTCCATTAGTTTGACGATTTTAAGACCTTTCGCCCAATTTATTGGTTGTCAATTTTAAGACCTTTCGGTGTGTGTGTGTGTGTGTGGTGGTGGTGGTGGTGGGTTAGGGAGGGAGGGGGGAGGCAGACAACCACCCCTTAGAGGCTAGGCTGTTGTAACTTCATACCCCAGCCTACCTAATTATCTACCCCCGCTACGGGCAAAAAACAAGGAGTCCAGATAATAGAACAACAAAACTGGTAGATATATGATAAATAAATATACAGGTTGGGCCAAAAGTCTCCATACAGTAAATAGGAGAGATTTATTTTTTCTAACAAACAAATGTATATATTTTTTGTTTCTAATTTTGAAAGTCTGAGAGAATACTACACAATATTTTATTTTGCGGCTATGTAACAGTTGACTTGTTTTATTTTCCGGTTATGTAACAGTTGACTTGTTTTATTTTGCGGCTATGTAACAGTTGACTTGTTTTATTTTCCGGCTATGTAACAGTTGACTTGTTTTATTTTGTGGCTATGTAACAGTTGACTTGTTTTATTTTCCGGCTATGTAACAGTTGACTTGTTTTATTTTGCGGCTATGTAACAGTTGACTTGTTTTATTTTCCGGCTATGTAACAGTTGACTTGTTTTATTTTGCGGCTATGTAACAGTTGACTTGTTTTATTTTGCGGCTATATAACAGTTGACTTGTTTTATTTTGCGGTTATGTAACAGTTGACTTGTTTTATTTTCCGGCTATGTAACAGTTGACTTGTTTTATTTTGCGGCTATGTATCAGTTGACTTGTTTTATTTTCCGGCTATGTAACAGTTGACTTGTTTTATTTTGCGGCTATGTAACAGTTGACTTGTTTTATTTTGCGGCTATGTAACAGTTGACTTGTTTTATTTTGCGGCTATGTAACAGTTGACTTGTTTTATTTTACGCGCACGAATATTACAGTGTCCATTAGGTTAGACTAAAAGGGGTTTAGTTTGAAAGAGTTTATTATATTTAAGGGTTATTGCTTGTTTAGGGTCTTTACATTTTCTATTAATTTATATTTTAGTTTCCTCGCTAGACCTTCATCAAGCTTAGAAACAAAACATCTAGACCCCTTTTCAAGATAAATGTGTACATTTTTCGGTAGAAAAATGTCCCAGCCGAAGGCCAATTTCTTTTAAAATTACAGGGTCGCTATCGCTCGCCAGGAAATAAGCGACAGGTAAATGGCACGAAAGATCTTAATATCGACAAAGAAATGGGGCGAAAAGTCTCAAAATCGCCAAGATAACGGAAAGAACGTCTTAAAATCTCAAAACTAATATGCTAAACATGAGGGAGAAGGGGAACAGAATAAACGAATATCTGCCCCTTAAAATAGTTAACCCTGCGATGATCCGATGACACATTTATTTTCCGTTTTCTAGTTATTATTAGACGATTTATATTTATATTAGGAAGGGTATGTGGAAGTCAGAGGGTGGATTGAGATCTGGCATTAACCCCTTCTGTACCAGCGACGTCTTTTTCACTTTATTCTGGCTATTATTAGACGATTATCTTCAGTTTAAATAGGACCTCCAGGAATTAACATGCTTCGAACTATCTCGCTTGACCATTTTTACTACCACAGATCCTTCTTTGACTGCACAAAATCGTCTAAATATAGCTCGAATAAAATTAAAAGGACTTCGCCGGTACCGTTGGAGTTAAATATAAAAGGCTTATGTTTTTAAAGGGGATTGGTTCACTTTTTGGTAGATTTTTTCATATAATTATTTATTTTTCTAGTTTCCTCCCCAGACTGCCATCAAACTTAAAAAAAAAAAAAAAAAAAAATCAAGATAAATGTGTATATTTATCGGTAGAAACAAGTCCCGGCCGAAGGCTGATATCTCCAAAAACAACAGGCTCGCTATCACTCGCCAGGAAAAAATAGACAGCTAAATGGTACGATAGGTCTTAATATTGACAAAGAAATGGGGTGAAAGGCCTGAAAATCGCCAAACTAGTGGGCGTTCGGCCCACTTATAATCTGAAAACTAAATGGGCTAAACATGAGGGAGAAGGGGGCCCAGAAAAGCGACCTATCTCCCCTTTTAAATATGAAAGGCTTATGATTTTAATGAAGGTGTCTGAAAGAAATTAATAATGAATACCCAAAGAGCAAAAGATATGTAGGAAGGTCTGGGAGGGTGAAAAAAAGAAAAAAAAGTAGATGTGCGCAGTGGAAATACACACTCTTACACACACACACACGGGGGCTGGTGTAAGATAAGAAAACACACACATTCCTCTCACTCACACACACACTCTTTCTCTCTCACACACATACACACACATACACTCTCTCTCTCTCTCTCACACACACACACACACACACACACACACACACACACGGGGGCTGGGGTAAGATAAGAAAACACACACATTCCTCTCACTCACTCTATCTATCTCTCTCTATCTATCTCTCTCTCTCTCTCTCTCTCTCTCTCTCTCTCTCTCTCTCTCTCTCTCTCTCTCTCTCTCTCTCTCATACGGAAGTTTTAGAAATATTAATAACCTCAATTTTGTTTTTATCATTTCCTCCATTAGTTTTTTAGGCACCTTCTTCTGTGGCGATGTACAGTGGTTTGGTGGATAGTCGAGCCGAATTTGTTTTCTTTCTTTATTTTATTTCATTTTATTTATTTATTTTTGGCGGGGTGGAGGTCGACCAGTGGAAATGAGGTTGTAGAGTGACCTAGATGTTTTACCAAGTAGATAAATGTATTCAATATGTTTTGTTATTTATTATTTTGTTTTATTACACTGCCTGTTTTTACATGTGTGTGTATAATTTATATTATCTATCTGTCTCTCTCTCTCTCTCTCTCTCTCTCTCTCTCTCTCTCTCTCTCTCTCTCTCTCTCTCTCTCTCTCTCTCTCTCTCTCTCTCTCTCTGTATGCTGTCAGTATTTTTCAGGCAAGTCGACATGAACTGCATATGAATTCGTATGATTTATTGAGCATGTGTCTACATGTCTGTTTATATGTGTACCTGTATGTGTATGTGCATATTATTTAGCGTTTCTGTATTGCTGTGCATGTGTAGTTAACGTATAGGTGATTGAGTGTGTGTGTTTGTAACTGTTTAACGTGTTGTGTGGTGCTGTTTGTGTTTGTACGTGTAGCCTATGTGTTAGTGTGTGTATATGGGTTTTTCAATGGGTGTGTGTGTGTGCTTGCGTGTGTGTGTATTGGTATGTATATAGTGCCTGCGTACCTTGTGTATGTGTCTTGTGAATATGTGTTTATATATAATTATATTGTGCGTGTGTGTGTATTGGTATGTATATAGTGCCTATGTATCTGTGTGTGTGTTTTGTGTATATGTGTATATATATATATTGTGTGTGCGTATGTGTATGTGTGTGTGTGTGTGTGTGAGATGCCATGTGTATCTGTGTACGTGTTTGTATTTGAGCGCGCCTATATTTGAGTTGGTGTTTTTAATTAGGCATTGAAATTGGAGGGTCTGGCGAACTAATTTATGGAATGCATGTACATGAGAGAGAGAGAGAGAGAGAGAGAGAGAGAGAGAGAGAGAGAGAGAGAGAGTGGAGAGAGTGGAGAGAGAGAGAGAGAGAGAGAGAGATATTGACAGAGCATTTAAGAGACAGACTGACAGATAATTGACAAAACAAATTGACAGGTAGACAGACAGGCAACTGACAATGAATTGACAGATAGACAGACAGACAGAGATTGACAGACAGAATTGAGAGATAGATTGACAGAAATAATTGACAGAAAGAATTGACAGACAGAGATTAACATAAATAATTGACAGACTAATTGACAGAAAGAGTTGACAGAATAATTGACAGAAAATAAGTGACAGGAAGAATTGACAGACAGAATTGACAGAAATAATTGACAACAAAATTGACAGACAGAAAATTGATAGAAAAAATTGACAGACATATAATTGACAGAATACATTGACAGACAGAGATTTACAGAAATAATGTACAGACAGATAGACAGAAAGAATTGACAGACAAAAATTCACATAAATAATTGACAGACATATAATTGACAGAAATAAATGACGGACAGACAGGGACCTGGCAGACAGACTGGACAGAGACAGACATATCAAACATATAGACAGACAGGCAGGCAGAACAAAACATTATAATAATAAATAATAATAAAAAGTAAGAAAACTAATTGAGATAACCCCCACACACACACTCTTTTATTTCAAGTTCATATTCACATCGTGTTCCCTTTAACGAAAACATATGGTTGCTGTGAAGGGGAGATGCGTCGTTTTTCTGGTCCCCCTTCTTCCTCATGTTTAGCCCCATTATTTTTCAGATTTTAAGTTGTTCGTTCCATTAGTATGTCGATTTTAAGATTTTTCACCTAATTTTGTCGTCAATATTAATACTTTTCGTGCCAATTAGGTGTACATTTTTTTCCTGACGAGCGATAGCGAGCTTGTAACTATTTAAGGGAAATGTACAAATATATCTTGAAAGGGAGTCTAGAGGGTGCTATTTTAAGCTTGATGGGGGTCTAGCGAGGAAACTCAAAAATATATATATTAATAAATACATAGACCAAAAAACAAGCACTCCCCCCTCAACGAAGAAATATGGTTGTTGTTAAGACTGAAAAGATGGTGGTAGTTGTGGTGGGTTGTGGTTGTCTGTGGTACTTGAGGTGAATTGTGGTAGTTGTGATGGATTTGTATGTGATGGTGGTAGGTTAAGACAGAACAGATAGTGGTAGTGATGGTATTTTATAGTAGGTGTGGCTGTGTGTGGCTGTTGAAGTGAATTGTAGTAGTTTGGGGTTGTTTCGGTTGTATTGGTGGTAGACTAAGGCAAGTCAGATGCTGGTAGTTGTGGTGAGTTGTGGTGAATTTGGTTATAACAGTGGTCGGTTAAGACAGAACAGATGGTGGTAGTTGTGTTGGATTGTGGTAGTTGGTTTGGTTGCGATGATGGTAGGTTAAGACAGAACAGATGGTGGTAGTTGTGGTGGGTTGTGGTAGTTGGTTTGGTTGCGATGTTGGTAGGTTTATATTGTCGAGAATTAGTGCAGGAAAGTATTATTGTAATCCAATATAAATTGCGAGGAGTGTGAAATTGCTTGGTGAATTAAATGTAAGTTTACTGCTACTGTAATTAAAATAAATATGTATTCAAATACAGGTAAATGTATGGATAGGGCACATTGCCTGACCACCTACAATTAATGATGTGACAATGGCTCTGGGTATTACAAATGAAAACTGTTAAATTGCTAAACTAAAAAGTCATGTATTCTAATGTTATTCATTTATATAAACCCAAATGGCTTGTTAAGAGGGAATGGCGTATTTATTTCCTCATTTACATGTATTTTTATCATTGATTTTAGTTTCCTCCCTACACCTCCATCAAGTTTAAGAAAAACACCCCCCAAAGACCCTCCTTCAAGATATATTTGTACATTTTTCTATCGTCCCGGCCGAAGGCCAGTTCCTCTCAAATTACAGGCTTGCTATCGCTCGACAGGAAAAAATCGACACCTAAATGACAAGAACAATCTTAGTGTTGACAAAGAAATGGGGTGAAAGGTCTTAAAATCGCCAAGCTAATGGGCTGAACGTCATATAATCTGAAAACTAATGGGACTAAGCATGAGGAAGAAGGGGGACCAGAAAAACGACCCATCTCCCCTTAACTCCCTCAGCACCATGGCGTCTTTTTAACTTTGATTCGGTCTAAAATTAGATGATTTTGTGCAGTTTAAGAAGGACCAATGTTATTTTTAATATCGTTCGTAACTCCAATAACACCTCAAATGAAACTTATGGAAGAATGTAATGATTCTCCCAGGATTCGAATTCAGGATATCACATACAGAACTTTCACGCTTTAACCATTACACCATCAAGACTGAGAGGGGGTAGACCGTATTTACCCATTTGAGTCGTATAGGTAGATTACAAACTAAAGAAATTCGTCTAGTGGTAACCATAATATGATGAACATTACGTAATGGTGGTGACGGGGTAAATGTAAACAAAGGAATACAAAGGAAAGCAAGCAACAACAGACTTGCGATCCTTACTAGGCTGCTTGTAAAAACAAACAAAATCAGACTGAAGGTCTTCATCTCCACAATGACTGTGGTCAGAAAAACGATATTATATAACAATGTACGATACTAAAATGGTCACATTACTCGGGCACAAACGCAGTCAGTCGCGGGTTCATGGCAAGATATTTGTTAAGTCGATATTTGAATGTTTGGACTGTATGGCACTCTACAACGCTTCTAGGTAATCTATTCCACAAGTTGACCACTCTGTTGAAAAAGAAGTCAAAGAAGAAAAAGAAGGTCAAACTCTAATCTGTATATCTATGTATGTGTGTGATTTTATTGATAGGTATATACATACAGATGCAATAAATAATTAGCTATTTAACACGCTGATAACAGAGAGATATATTGCCAAGTTTGAACTAATTCTGCATTAATGTTATTTTATATTCATATTAGGTGTGTGTATATTAATAGATAGGGGCAATTATGCATTTATAGATATATAGATATAGTTGTATAGTTATAGACTTAGGTAGATACGTAGATAGACAGATTGATACATTGATAACTAGATAGATATAGATATATAGAGATAGATACATAGTAAGATTATTAGAAAGATATATGGATAGATAGATAGATATATACTGTAGATATAAAATATATGTAGATATATAGATAGATAGATATAGGTAGGTAGATTGATAGAGGTAGTTACATAGGTAGATGGATAGATAGATAAACATATATAGATACATATGTAGATAAATAGATAGATATATAGACAGATAGATGCAACCCTTCCAGTGCATATGCAACACAATTGTATATTTCACCGACATATTTATCAATATACACATACACACACATGCAAAGACAGCCTACCAGCATGTAATCATATATAACAGTGGCAAATGGTACAATAAACGCAATTGTATTTTCCACAGAACCAAGTGAATTTAATTGACATGTTTTTTATCAAGAATATTTTTTGAATCGCGTCCGGTAAAAGGAAACTCTAATTACAACGCATAACTGTAAACTCTAATTGTTTCCTTTTCATCGCAAATGGCAATTAATTAATGAAAATAAAATCAGTATAACTTTTACGTAAATGGGAGTGTACAAAACCTCTTTTTAATTACACTTTGATGTTTTATATCGCTAATCTATTAGCCAATTTATGTTGGGAGAGAGGTAGACTGACCAGGATTCGAACCCACTCACCCCGGGTATATTTGGGAGAGCTGGGCACCGTAACCCCTCGGCCATTAGTGCTTACAGTGCCCAGCTCTCCAAAATATACCTGGGGTGAGAGGGTTCGAATCCCGGTCAGGATACCTCTCTACCAACCTGACCGATATATCATTAGACAATTTATATTATTTCTGACCGCTAATTTGGCTTCCATGCACATTTATTATCAACACCATGACGTCTTTCTACCTTTGATTCTGGCTAAATTTAGATGATTTTCGGCAGTTTAAGAAGGACCAGTGTTACTAAGAGGGATTATTGAGATTGTATTTACCCATTTGAGTAGTATGGGTGGATTATTATAGGAAATCGTCTAATGATAACCAGCATATGATGGCAATTACGTATTGGGGGTGAAATGGTTAAGGGGAGATGGGTCGCTTTTCTGGTGCCCCTTCTTCCTCATGTTTAGCCCCATTAGTTTTCAGATTTTAAGACGTTCTACCCACTTGTTTAGCGATTTTAAGACCTTTGACCCCATGTTTTTGTCAATATTCAGACTTTTCGTGTCATTTAGCCTATGTGTCAATTTTTTCCTGGCGAGTGATAGCGAGCCTGTAATTTAGGAGGAATCCGGCCTTTGGCCGGGACATTTTTCTACCGAGAAATGTACAAATATATCTTGAGGGGGGATCCTGGGATTTTTTTTTTTTCTTAAGTTTGATAGAGGTTTAAGGAGGAAACAAGAAAAATATTTAATTGATGAAAAAATCGACCAAAAAGTGAACCGTCCCCCCTTAATCCGACAAGCGTGCCATTGCGGGCACATTTTTGTTCATTACCGCCTAAAATCGTCATTATCCGAAAAATATTATTATTACTTATTCGTATGCGCCTATTTTACGTTTAATATGAAGATATTAACATGTAACGGCAATAAAACAAATGGGAATAGTATTTGGGCGGTGAAAAAGATTAATTATTGCCGACTCTCCAGTCCTGAGGTGAGAGGCGCGTGAGAAATACACCCTCCCCTTTCGAGGTCTGACGCCAGACTGATGTCTCGCTAGTGAAGTTTCTCTTTTGCCACGATCTTTAGATGTGTCCCAGATGACCTTGGAACCGGGTAGGAGATATTTGCATGGTAAATAAGGGAATAAGAATATAAATAGGTGATAATTGAGGGGGGGGGATGGGGGGTTTGACACATGTGGAGGAGTGATAGAAGAATGGAGGGGAATTATCTCACTTCAGACATTCTGCCTATTAGTTTGTCAATTGTAAAACGTTTTGTCCCATTTCTATATCAGTATCAAGACCTTTCGTGCCATTTAGGTGTTGATTTTTTCCTGGTGAGCGATAGCGAGCCTGTAATTTTAGGTGAAAGAGGCCTTTGGCGGGTAAATTTTTCTATCGAAAAATTTACAAATGTATCTTGAAGGGGGTATAGGGAGTGATTTTTAAGCTAGATGAAGGTCTAGCGAGGAAACAAAAAAATATATTATTATATAAATAAATAGACCCCAAAACATAACCACAGTCCCCGTAACAAATGTCTGTGTTTTCCAGGTGAGTGATGCTACGAGGACTGGTCTACTCTGGTGCTCCTCAGGTGAGTTTTATTATGTAATTCTAATTCAGATTCAGGCAATTTTGTGACATTAAGAAACACATATGGAAGATAGAATATTGATAGAAAATAACAAACATAGCCTTATGAAGGTACCATTATTACTGGCAGGTTACAACAAAATAGTGTACTTTTTGTTTTTTTAACAAGTTCAGAGTCACCCACAAGATATGTTATAATATAAATTTAAATGAAGATATTGACTTGGCATTATCTAGGTCCATACCAGTGTTCCCTAGCATTGGAAGGAACACACACACACATGCACGCGCGCACACAATATTAGCCTCGAAATCGAGAGAGGGCAGCACTATGCTAATAAACTCTATGGTGACCACAAACCCCCATAACACCAATTGTTTTCTTCATATATAGCATATACAGTATATATATATATATATATATATATATATATATATATATATATATATATATATATATATATATACTGTATATATATGAATGTTATGCGATGTTATAATTTAACGCAATTTATAGTGATCACGAGTTATTCGTTGATCTACAATTTTCCAACTGGGAGATAACTAATCTTGGTCTAAATAATATACAACAATGATAATCAATTGGACACAAAATACGTGATCAAGGTTCACAAGTTTATTCCTTAATAGCTAGGTACATAAATTAGATAATTCAGGGAACTAACAAAACATCCCTGAATCTCTAATTACTCACATATTCCTTTGTTTTGAGTGCCACTGGGGTCTTTTAAAAGTATTTTTTTAGGCCTTGGATCTTAGAGTCCCGTCGCATTCGCCCAGTAAAACCACTTAAGAGTCCTGGCGCCGTTCCCGGGTTAAGCCGTGTATGGTTTGTTAAATACGAAGTTCATAGCTAATTGTTCTCAGTAGCATAGTGGATACTATTTATATAAATGCATAATTAACTTTTCATTGTTTTGATATATGTTTTACTTAGTTCCTGCCAACATTGCACTATTTTACCCAGCGTAGGAGGGCCTCTGGGATCAAATTACTAATAACAATCTTAATTAACCCGTTAAGCGCGAGCTATTGGTAGTTCACACCCTACCGCCAGGCAACAATATTAGGCCCCATTCCTACCTAAAATCGTCATTTTACGATAAATATCGTTATTACTTATTCATATGCGCCTATTTTATGTTTAATATGAAGGTAGTAACATGCAACAACAATAAAACAAGTGGGAATAGAGTTTGGATGATCAAAATAGCGAATTATTGCGAGCCGGTCCATTCATGAATTGTGGAGCAGAGCGAGGCAGTCCCTCCCCTCGTGAGGCCTGAAGCCTGACGGACTTACTCACACACACTCTTCCTTACGCACACTCGCTAGTCACATGACACCACCATAGAACCGGCTTGAAGATGTTGACACGAAAGTATACCAATGAATTAGGGAATAACAGGAAAAATAGGTGATAATTGAAGGGGGGGGGGGAAGGAGGGAAGGAGGGGATTTTGACAGATGTGGAGGAGTGATAGGAGTTATGGAGGGGAATTATCTCACTTAATCACCATTTCACTTGTTTTAAGTGCTACTGGGGCCTTTTAAAAGGTTTTATTTTTAGGCCTTACCTCCTAAGAGGTTCCTCGCCCTTGCCCACCAAAACCTCTTAAGAGTGTTCTCGCCGCTCCCGGGTTAACCCTCTAGCTCCTACAATCCGTCTTTAAATCAAATGAAATTGTCTAATATTAGCCAGAATGAAAGGAATATAATCGGCATCGTACTTAACACATTCAGTACTACTATAATTATTATATATACTACTATATTCAGTACTGCTATATTCCCTACTATAGGATCTCTATTCAGTACCGGTGACATAATTTTCATTATATTCTGGCAACTATTAGACGATTTAATTAGTTTTAAAAGGGCCTCCAGCAATTAACAGGCTTCGAACTATCTCACTTAACACTTTTTACTACGACAGATCCTTCATAAAGATGTAATGTTTGTATTATAAAAATAGAGGATACGCACACACACACACACACACACACACACACACACACACACACACACACACATAGTTGTCTGCTCTTAAGAGACCTAAATGACGACAGTTATATGCATCATCGTATATTTAATGGAAATTCTCTTAATTGTTGTAGGTGGGAAAAGTTTGGGAAAGTTGTAGCTGAGCGAACCATTATGCCGGCAAGATAAAACCGTATTGTTAGTTTTAATATTCGAAAAGTGTCCCCACAGCTTTCCCCGCTTTTGAGACGGCCGAAAAATATAATGTGGATAATAAGCGAACAAAATAAATTAAGGGAAGATGGGCCGTTTTTCTGGTCCCCCTTCTTCCTCGTGTTTAGCCCCATTAGTTTTCAGATTTGATGGCATTCTGCTCCTTAGTTTGTCGATTCTAAGACCTTTTGCCCCATTTTTTTTCAATATTAAGACCTTTTGTGCTACTTAGGTGTCGATTTTTGTATAGGCGAACGATAGTGAGCCTGTAATTTTTATAGAACCGGCCCTAGGTCGGGACATTTTTACACCGAGGTTTAGGGAGGAAACTAATAAAATAATGAAGATACATTAATTCATATAAATACGCCCACCTCCCCTTAAAAGCGAGAAAGGCGAATAATGATAATAATAAGAATGGGGGAAGGAAAAGGCACAGGGGAGACTCCAGGATGATTTTTATCTCAGCTTCTATAAGAGACTCATTGCTGGCCTTTTACCACATGTATGGTAATGGTGTAACACTGACTCGATGAGAAAATCAGCTCTCTATGTACGTGCGCGCGCGCGTGAGCGCATAATTTAATTTCAATATTTGAAAAAGGGTCTACTCACTGAAAAAATTTCAAATTTCCCGCAATTTTCGCATGGCGTATCCTACAAGCATCCCCTACAGAGTAGCGTCAGCTTTTTCCCCTATAAATAATAGAAGGTGCTGAAAAAAAAGTATATTATACCATTAGGTTGGGAAGGAGCTGAAATTTGACTTCCATATGATCATATCTCCGAAAATTACGAGAAATCGGCCATAAATCGACGAGGGAATGTTCTTTTATAGGCCTATATGCTGTGGTTAGAAGGGGAATGCATTTGGGCAATACAAAATCCAGTTAATAGACTCGTTAGGGCCAAAAAATGATTGCTAGCAATTTAATTTCTTAGTTTTAGAAAATTGTAAAGTTTGTTTTGGTGGCATATTATTGTTACCCCTCCTAAATCAATGTTTTCTATGGGGAGCACTACCTATAGAAAATGACCTTTCATGGCTAACTAATTTAAAAGTTCGTTTTCAACCATGGTTTCGGAATATTATACATTCAATTTTGACCAAATTTCATGATATTGGGAACCCCAAAGGGGTACCTTAGGGATGTAATAAGGGTGTTTATGCCCTCATATGATCATTTCTATTGCTTACAGAAGCCCTTTAGACTACAGACACAATTTTTTTTTTGGGGGGGCTGACTGAATTTTGTTCAGTCTTTGGGGAACCCCCGCCCCGGGGGGTTATGGATGCAATATGTTTTTTTGTTCCTTCCTATGCTATTCTCCTATGTTGAAAGAAGCAGTTTACAGAGAGAACACAAAAACTTGAAATTTTGACCAGAGCCAAAAAAAAACCTGGAGTCTCTTTTAAGGTGAGATGGGCGTATTTATTTGCTCATTTATGTATATATTTATTAGTTTATTAGTTTCCTCCTTAGACATACATCAAACTAGAAAAACAAAATATCCATTAGATCCCCTTTCTAGATTAATTTGTACATTTGTCGGTAGTTCTTCCAAAATTGCAGGCTCATTATCGTTCGCCAGGGAAACAAATCTACACCTAAATAGCACGAAAGGTCCTAATATTGACAAAGAAATGGGGCAAAAGGTCTTAAAATAGCAAAACTAATGGGCCGAACATCTTAACATCTGAAAACTAATGGGGCTACACATTAGGGAGGAAGGGGACCAGAAAAACGACCCATCTCCCCTTAAGGTTATATATTATTTAGCAGGCTTTGTGGATCAGTGTCAAACGTGGGTAAAATAAAAATGACGAAAGTAGGAAATACTGATGAAATACTATACGAAACTATAACTTGTGGATTAATATATGGATAAAAAGTTAAATGTGATTAATAATGAATCAATAATATTTCAGAATTATATTAGAGAGGCATGGCATAAGAGGAAAAAGCACATTTAAGGCTCTATTAATAATATATACTTCATGCAAATACTAAAATATGATAATTAACTGACGCGACACAAGATTATCAATAAAAATCCGTTATTAATTAATATAATTTATTATGTTCTCATAAAATAAAGCAGAAATTATGAATAACTAATATTAACAGTTTTTTGGGTAATAATAATCACTTAATATAGTAGAATTAATATAAAATAAAAAAAACAGGACAAATTAATATATCTGAACTATCAAAAGAAAATAATTAAGACTTACAATATTTTAATTACAATAATGTAATTAATTCAAATTTGCATATCAAATTACAAAAACCAGGTTAAATGTTGAAAGATATTTTTCAGGAGAGAAAGAGAGAGAGAGAGAGAGAGAGAGACAGAGAATGCGAGTGTGTAAGAGTGCGAATGAATGTGTGTGTGTTAGATATATATATATATATATATATATATATGTATATATATATATATATATATATATATATATATATATATATATATACTGTATAATTATATATTATACCGGTATATATATACAGTATATATATATAGAGAGAGAGAGAAAGAGAGAGTGAGAGATAAGAGGTAATGAGTACGTATGTGTGTATTTCAGATAGCTAGATAGAGAGACAGAGAGCGATGGATAGGGTTCAGAAAAAGCAGAGCCAGATCAGATGAGATAATTATACCTGATGGATTTGAACACCACCGAAAAACCTGATATATGAAGCTATCTATCTATCTATCTATTGCCTGACGTCGTGATCCCCGAAGGGGTGGCCACGAACGAACTGCCCCCATGCACCTCTGTCCCCAGTCAGTCGACGCTTCCCAACCAGCACCGCCTTCATCCATATACTTCCTCACTCCATCCTTCCAACTCTCCTTCGGTGCACCTCTCCCTCTCTGTCCTTCCACCTCGCTCTCGTATACCCTCTTAGTCATTCTCTCGCTTTCCATACGTTCCATATGGCCGAACCATCTCAAGGTGTTCCTTTTCACACTTTCCAGCACATCTACCTCCACAAAAATACTTAATGAGCCAGAGCAAGATAAACATACTTCCAAATACCCTCCTCTGTCAGTGTACTGGATGCAAAAGAATCAAGGGAAGATATAATTATTTAGAACATTATTTATTGTTATTTATTTATTGAATATATATTTATTATTTAATTTATGTATTTATGTATTGTTTATTATAGTTTCTTCCCTAAACCTACATCAAGCTTATACAAATTCTCTCAAGATTCCCCTTCGAAATAGATTTGTGCATTTTTCGGTAGAAAAATGAAGCCGTTTCCTCCTCAATTACAGCCTCGCTATCGCTCATCGGGAAAAAATATTGACACCTAAATGGCACGAAAGGTCTTAATATTGACAAGAACATTGGGCAAAAGGTCTTAAAAACGCCAAACTAATGGGGCGAACATCTTACAATCTCAAAACTAATGGGGCTAAACTTACTTCCAAATACCCTGTGTCTGTGTAGCTACAGGATGACAAAGAATTAAGGGAGATTCATTTATTTATTTAATATTTATTTGTTTTTACTAATGATATATATATATATATATATATATATATCAGTGGAGAAATGCATTTGACATAATTTGAACATATTTCTTCCTATTGTCTTTGCAAATATCTTATTGGCATATTTTTAACATATATTGTCCTTTTTCTTGACATTTTTTTTTATAAATGATTAAGCATATGGCATGAATAAATGTTTATCCTTTTTAAGAAGACTCCGCATAGTTGAGCTTCGATCTTTTATTTACATAGAGAACGAAGACATCTTGAGTCACGAATCTTTTTAATTACCTGCAACAAAGTGAAGCATACTTTTTAAACTTTATTAAGCATTTTGCATGAATAAATGTTTTAAATGTTTATGTACAGCCAGCATAAGTTGAGCTTAGTTGTATAATTGCATTCCTGATTTGGCATAAAGAACGTCTAATAAGACATCTTGAGCCACAAACCTTTTAATTTTCGCAACAATACGTAGCATACTTGAGCTCAGTCTTTTATGTGCATTTTGTATTTGGCATCAAGCATATCTAAAACTATATCTTGAGCCACAGACCATTTATATTGGGCCCACAAACTATATCTTGAGCCACAGACCATTTATATTGGGCCCATAAAACTATATCTTGAGCCACAGACCATTTATATTGGGCCCACAAACTATATCTTGAGCCACAGACCATTTATATTGGGCCCATAAAATTATATCTTGAGCCACAGACCATTTATATAGGGCCCATAAAACTATATCTTGAGCCACAGACCATTTATATTGGGCCCACAAAGTTTGTTTCTCTGCACTATATATCTCTTTTCTGTATATATATATATATATATATATATATATATATGTTAGTATAGCCAGGTAATAGATTCTCTTTTAAACAGACGAGGTTAAAGGCAATAGCAGTTTCAGCATTCAGGATTTTATTGTTACAGCTTTCAATAGTTCTAACAATTTTCCTCTGGGGTTCAGAGATGAGGTACAACAGGTTAGCAAAATTCATGGTGGATCCAACGTTTCACAAGTAAACATCTTGCATCTTCAGGGAAAGGAGAGGTAATGATTAGAATAAGGACAAAGCAACATAATTATACAAAATCAACCACCACCTAGAAAAATGGTACAAACAAGACCCCCCTAGCACCAACCCGGCCAATGACATTACATTTTTCTACAGAAACTACATATCTTCCGACCACACAACAGACGAATCCATTATGAAAGAAATAATTCACAAAAACGTCCTCCCCACCAACCCTGACAATAAAATAAAACTCATTATTTACTACAAATCTCCTAAGACCTCCAACCTTGTCCTCCGTAACCGCCCCATTTCCACCAACCAACCGAAAGACGATCATGTGATATACCAGCATATTTGCACCTCTGGGGACTGTGGACCCCTATCCTATGTTGGAATGACACAGACTCACCTTTCCCGTCGACTAACCCTCCACCTTCAATCTGGCGCTATAAAAGATCACTATCAAGCCCCCACCATCTTGCCCTAACTCGCGCCGACCTAGACAAACAAACTACCATACTCGACAAAGAATCAGACCCCAGAAGACTAGCTATTTTAGAAGCTCTATTCATCCAAACACTCAACCCCAGCATCAACAACCAAACACAAGACCTTCAAATTCTTCCTTCAGGCAAGCGCTACAGGCATACTGCCCCCCTTCCTCTCGCCCTGTGCCCCCCTCCCTTACCTTTCCGTGCTCAGCACACAACTGACAACACCAACCAATCACAGCCATCCACAGCCAACAACCAACCACCGATAAGATTTAGTGCCGTCTCACGAATAGACTGCCTTCCACCAATGAACAGCCACCCCACACCCAGTAGCTCCGCCCACCTACCTATTCTTGATCCTCGAATTTTGTATAATTATGTTGTTTTATCCTTATTCTAATCGATTCCTAGCCTTCCAGCCAGCCTGCAAACACCTGCCTCTCCACTCTTGACCACCTCTACCATGGCCACCAGCACTACCACAACCATTGGTATGGTCAAGTGGTTTAATTTCAAAGCAGGCTATGGTTTTATCACCACTTCTAACAACGAGGATTTCTTCTGCCACCACACCAACATCCACAACAACAAGAGCAGCAAGAGAGCCTCGTTGGAGAATGGTGAAGCAGTGGAGTTTTCCATCTACTCCGGGAGTCAGGGAAGAGAAGCCATCAACATCACAGGCCCTAAAGGAGCCCCTGTCAAGGGCTCCTCATTCTCTCCACATAACACTCCACCAAAGGCGCCAACAACAACAACGACTGCAGAAGGGGAAGCTGTACTGAGGGCAAAAATCTACGCCTGTATCCAGTCAGCCATAGCCATCGCTGGTACAGACAAACAACAACTCTGCCAGCTGATCCCCTATCTACTGTCAGTCAACAAGCTGCCGACAATCACCATCCCTGAGGAGGCTCTCTCCACGACCTCAGCAATCACCAAGAGGTCGTCGGCAAGGAAGAAGCCCTCCAAGAGACAACAACACCGATCCCCAGAACCAACACCACTGGAGGCGAGGAGTGCTCCCAAACTACAACTGCTTCTGCCAAGACCTCTTACTCTAAACAGAAGCAAAGTGGAGCACTCCTCATCATCAACACCAATGGAACTTGACCAGCAACAGCAGCAACGACCACCAATCATCAATTATAGCCGAACACCAACAAGCGCCACCCGATGCTCACCAAAATTCAGCTACAACCAAGGAACTCCACCTGCCGAAACTCTATCACCTATGCCTTGGTGTACCAACAAGACACCTAAGAACGGGAACCCTGCCCCTACTGAAGATCCACCAACAACGCCAGCAATCTCCACCGAACCTTCCTACCACCCATCCAGTCCTAAGCCGAAAAAGCAGAGACAACGGCTGAACAAGACCAAGATGTTCAACATTTACTCCCAACAACCAAAGAAAAAATAGCAAGGTGATCCTGCCCACCATCTTTCATCTCTACAACTCTTCCTACTCACCACTTTACCTTGGACTTCAACCTCTTCTTTCATCACTAGTGAGCCCCTCTATCTCACAATAATAATAATAATAATAATTATAATCATTACCTCTCCTTTCCCTGAAGATGCAAGATGTTTACTTGTGAAACGTTGGATCCACCATGAATTTTGCTAACCTGTTGTACCTCATCTCTGAACCCCAGAGGAAAATTGTTAGAACTATTGAAAGCTGTAACAATAAAATCCTGAATGCTGAAACTGCTATTGCCTTTAACCTCGTCTGTTTAAAAGAGAATATATATATATATATATGTATATATATACTGTATATACAGTATATATATATATATACCGGTATATATATATATATTTTTTTTTTTTATAGTTTCCTCCCTAGACCTTCATAATTTTTTGAAAAGATACGCTCTTTTCCGTTGAAAAATGCTCCGGCCAAAGGCCAGTTCCTCTTAAATTACAGGTTCGCTATCACTAGCCAGGAAAACGTTGACACATAAATGGCTAGAAAAGTCCTAACATTTTGATAATTTAATTTGACTTTATATTGTCCTTGTTCCAATTTTGGTTTGTTTAGATTGCAAGTTTTACATTTTAATTGACAAAGAAACAGGGCATAAGGTCTGAAAACGCCAAAACTAATCGGGCGAACGTCTTAGATTCTCAATACTAATGGGGCTAAATATGAGGTAGAAGGGGGTCCAGTAATACAAACAAAAATACTTACTTTCCATTTTCCTCGCTTCTGTTTATACTGGTATGCAAATGAAGTAATCTCCAAATAAGGAATAAGAATTACCCAGTATACAAAGGAATGAGAGTCTAATTAGATTATTACCCAGTATACAAAGGAATGAGAGTCTAATTAGATTATTACCCAGTATACAAAGGAATGAGAGAGTCTAATTAGATTAATACCCAGTATACAAAGGAATGAGAGAGTCTAATTAGATTAATACCCAGTATACAAAGGAATGAGAGTCTAATTAGATTAATACCCAGTATACAAAGGAATGAGAGAGTCTAATTAGATTAATACCCAGTATACAAAGGAATGAGAGTCTAATTAGATTATTACCCAGTATACAAAGGAATGAGAGAGTCTAATTAGATTAATACCCAGTATACAAAGGAATGAGAGAGTCTAATTAGATTAATACCCAGTATACAAAGGAATGAGAGTCTAATTAGATTATTACCCAGTATACAAAGGAATGAGAGAGTCTAATTAGATTAATACCCAGTATACAAAGGAATGAGAGAGTCTAATTAGATTAATACCCAGTATACAAAGGAATGAGAGTCTAATTAGATTATTACCCAGTATACAAAGGAATGAGAGAGTCTAATTAGATTAATACCCAGTATACAAAGGAATGAGAGAGTCTAATTAGATTAATACCCAGTATACAAAGGAATGAGAGTCTAATTAGATTATTACCCAGTATACAAAGGAATGAGAGAGTCTAATTAAATTATTCACAATGAGTGGAACAAAAATTAATGACAAAAATAGAACAAGGACAAAATAACATGATTATTATAAGTGCAATTGTGCAAGTGTAATGGAAAGCTAAGATGAGGAATAATCTGAGGAGGAATGGGATTTTTAAGGGGAGATGGGCCGTTTTTCCCCCTTCTTCCTCGTGTTTAGCCGCATTAGTATTCAGATGTTCTAACGTTCGGCTCATTAGTTTGTCGATTTTAAGACCTTTCACCCCATTTCTTTGTCAATATTAAAACCTTTCGTGCTACGTAGGTGTCGATTTTTTTCCCTGGCGAACGACACTTGAGCCTGTAGCTTTAGCGGAATCGGCCTTCGGCCGGGACATTTTTCTACCGAAAAATGTCCAAATTAATCTAGAAGGGGGATCTAATTGATTTGTTTTAAGCTTGATGGAGGTCTGGGGAGAAAACTAATAAACTAATAAAAAGACGCATAAAAGATCAAATAAATATGCCCATCTCCCCGGGCAATTAGTTGATCTCAACATTAGGAACAACATTGGTTAAGGGGAGATGGGCGTATTTATTGGTTGGTGTATTCAATCATTTACTATTTGTTTTTTTGCTCCCTACACCTCCATCAACCTTAGAACCAAACAAAATAGACCCCCCCCCCCCTTTTAAGATAGATATGTATTTTTTTCGGTAGAAAAATTTCCCAGCCAAAGGCCGGTTACTCTTATAAATTCAGGTTCCCTAACGCTCGCCAGGAAATAATCGACACCTAAATGGCATGAAAGGTCTTAAAATTCACGAAATGGGGCGAAAGGTCTTCAAATTGCCACACTAATAGGGGAGGTGTGGTGGAGTGGTCTTGCCACTGGCCTGGTAATCCAAAGGTCCCGGGTTCAAATCCCGAGGTATCAATGGGAAGATATTATTGGGATGGAATTTGTGCTGTACCTAGTATCAGTGCATTACCACAAGCCCACCGAAACGTCAATAAAATACCCTCATTGTTCCCTGATTAAATAGCACTGTATGAATATTCCCATATTCAAAATATGCTATAGGGGTGCAATGCCTGGTGAGTTATCTGCTCAACAGGTGGCGTTGTGTGTGTGTAAGTGTGAGAGTCCGAGTGTAGGGGGTGAGACAGTGAAGCACGGGAACGAGGTGGCTTCAGAGAGGGGGTCGTTTCGGGCCATGAGTGAGCACCGTGCCTCATGTGAAGGCAAGATGGCAGGTGCTCGTTGTACTCTACGTGCTTCACATGTCTCACTCCCTAGACTGGAACAAGACCTCACAGGCTTCACTGTTCATTGTAAAGCGGTGAATGTTAAGGCTCTCAGCCTATGCCCGAGAGGAAGTAAGTTGGAATATAGCCTAGAAAAAAAAAATAAAAATAAAAAAATAAAAAATCTTAAAATCTCAAAACAAATGGGGCTAAACACGAGGGAGAAGGGGAGGGGGGCCAGAAAAAAAGACCCATCTCCCCTGTGACGCTCACCGCTTCCCCCAGAACCGCATGGCTTACTCGCTAGGACTCGCCAGGGCAGAGAATGTAGCTACAGTCTACCTATCATTGTGTACTTTCCTTCTCGAGAAAGCTTGTGTTGCAGACAGTTCAGAACTGTTCTTTATTTTCGTCTGTCACAATCCTTTCTATTTTATTTAGTCAATTGAAAGTATTGTGTTAAGTAGTTGAATGATGGGAAGGCGAGCGGGAGAGAGAGAGAGAGAGACCAGGTGGTGTGACTTGGTGTTGAGTGTGGCGCATGGCTGACCCCCTTACATAGGCCTCGCGGGATTCGTTGCCTCCTGCCTAACACGGCCTACTAGGTGGCTGCTTACTGGGCGACTGTTGCGCGCCCTCGTGCCATTCCTGCGAACTGGGACTCCAGCCATGCGGTCCCTGGGAATATCCTGGTCAGATCCGTCCCAGACAGCATACTCTAAGCATCTCCCATGAACTGTTCCACACTCTTGTCTTAGAATCTTTCTCTCCTACTGCCTCTATCATTTCCACTACTTCCTCACCTTTTATTAATATCAATCCCCCTCTGGTTCCCTGCATCCACACCTTGAATTGGTGGCCAGACTGTATTATATGCTGGATCTCACATTTCTTATGTACTAGGCTAAGGTTGAAGATAGTCATTGTCTTTTTGGGAGATTGTATTGCTCGGACTGTCTCCATCAATCACTAATGTTTCTACAGGGTTAAATAATGCTAGACTAGGGATCAGGTACCTTGCTGTTGGTGTTTTCACTGTGTGTAGGCTACTTTTGAGCTGCACGACACTACGGATTCTGTGGGTTACCTGGGTGGATCTTTTGTCTGTGTACCTTGGAGTTTAGACTGTGTAGTGCGTGAGGGCTGCTTGCCTAATCCACCCAACACTGTTCTAACTCTATTTGCTTTTACTTTTGAGGGTCGCCAGGAGGATACTCGATACTTGTGATCGAGAATCCTCAAGAGAGCACGCCTTCATATTAACGTAATCAGGCCGCACAGACCCAAGGTCCACACTAGGCTAGGAGCTGCCTTGCTCCACCAGAATTCTGTACCTTTGCGCATCCCAGCTAGACTTTATTAACCCGGGTAGACATTAGCTGGATTAGATCATATGCTCTGTTATGCATACCCATTATTTCTACACAAGCATTTTGAGGTCTAGGTTGCTGTAGAGAGACACAACCAGCATAGACCGGTTTTGTTAATAGGAGTACTACTTTTTCGTGGCGAGCATTATTACTGTTGCACCGCTTATAATATTCTTGTGTCCAATAACATTATAGGTCCAGCCTTTTTGTGTATTTAGCCTACACGTGCATTGTCCTGCCTCCTGCTATTTTGTGGTTCCATTTCCGATACGTTCTTCTTAGTAGCATCCGACATTATTCAGAAGATTCCTTGTTCGGTGCTTGAGGACTTTACAACACTTTCTTTCATAAAGGAGTGACAGATATTATTGATTAAAGTAACGTTAAGTAAACCTTCTTCTTGTTTGCATTAGATCACTCTTGTGATTTAATTAAGTTAACTATCTTTTCCTTGTGTACCATAACTAAGCAACCATATGTTATAGGTAATAGGCTGTTTCAGAGAACATCAGCCTATAGTAGAAGCACATAGATACTGAGAGTTAAGATACCCCGCTATCGCAGATATAACTGGAGGGTATAATTATGTGTTCTTTGTTCGACGGGATTATATATCAGGGGTTGGATCTAGAGTTTCCGTTGTTGCATTTATGCCAGTCTAGTCCAATGTATAAGAGCCACTGATTTATACGAGACCCGATCGTAACACCCCTTAAAGTTACCAGGGAATTATTTCATCTCAACATTTGGGAACAAACTTTGCTTAAAAGAAGGATTTATCTCTTCACTGTTTTTAGTATATTGCCCAACATTTAGCCGTGTTTTCAAGCTATCGTTGAACGCTTTCATTCAGCTTAGGAAGGACGTATGGAAGGGACAGGGTTGACCGAGATCATGACGTGTGTACGTCTCTGATACCTGGAAATCCTTCAGAAACTACGTAAAATCGCCTAATTTTAGCCAAAATAATAATGGAATGACGCTGTCGTCTACTGAAAAGGTTAATTTAAACATTAAGGGGAGGCTTTTAATTTTGTTCTATATACCTCCATCAAGCTAAAAAAAAAAAAAAAAAAGGAGAGAGAGAGAGGCCCCCTTCGAGATAAATGTGTATATTCTTCTGTAGGAAAATGTCCCAACCAAAGGCCGATTCCTTATAAATTGCAGGCTCGCTTTCGCTCGCCTGGAAATAATCGACACCTAAATGTCTCGAAAGGTCTGAACATTAACAAAGAAATGGGGTGAATGGTCATATAATCGCCAAACTAATGGGCCAAACGTCTTAAGATCTGAACACTAATAAGAATAAACATGACGGAGAAGAGGGCCAGAAGAAACAACTATCCCTCCTTAATAATGTTTCAAATGGCAATGGAGTACAAAGGAGTACAAAGGAAATCAAGCAACAACATATCTAGTGACCCTTCTAGGCTGCTTGTCCTCCAAAAACTGAGGATCAAGTGTCCAAACAGTAGTTTAGAGGGGGTAAGGGAACATTGGAAAGGGAACTAATGTCCGTGGCAGGATTAGGAAGTTAGTAGGGGACAGATGGGTTAGTAACTGAGGGGGGGGGGATAAAATAAAGTTATTCATGTACAAACGAAGTCAGTCGCGGGTTTGATGCGAGATATTTGTCTAGGCGGAGTTTAAATGAATCAACGGTGCTGCAGTCTATAACGTCGGGGAAGCCCATTCCACAAGTTGACAACTCGATTGAAGAAGAAATTCTTAGATTCGTGCGAGTTAAAAGATTTACCAATAATTTTGCAATCGTTTCCCCGCGTGTAATTAGATTGGTTGATAGTGAAGTACTTACTACAGTTCATATTGTCGATGCCTTTGATGATTTTGAACACTTGAATTAAGTCACCTCTTAATCTGCGCTGGGTTAAAGGTAATAGATTTAATTCTCTAAGACGCTCTTCGTATGGTTTGTTCTTTAGGCTAGGTATCATTTTGGTAACTCTACGTTGAACTCGTTCTAGCTTGTCTATATCTTTTTGGTAATAAAGGCACCAGGATTGAACGCAGTATTCCAGAAGAGGGCGGACTAAGGAATTGTAAAGGGTTAGGATAACTTCTTTAGATTTATACCAAAATGACCTGCCTATAAAGCCAATTATTTTGTTTGCCTTCTTAACAACTTCTGAACATTGTTGACTCGGTTTTAGGTTACACTATATTGTTACTCCCAGATCGGTTTCTCTGTTTACATTCTTAAGCTGAGTGCCATTCATCGAATAGTTTGCTTTCTCATTTAGGTATCCGATATGTAGTACTTTACATTTATATGCATTGAAACTCATTTGCCAAATTTGGGCCCAACATGACAATTTATCTAGATTGTGTTGCATATCGTCAACTTGTTCTTTTGAGAGTACGCTATTTGCAATTTTTGTATCGTCAGCAAATTTTGAGATTGTACAGGTGAGACCCTCATCTATGTCGTTGATGTAAATTAGAAAGAGAATTGGTCCTAGTACCGATCCCTGGGGTACCCCGCTACTTACATTGGTCCATTTAGATGCCTTACCGTTTATGACTACTCTTTGCTTTCTGTCGCTGAGCCAATTTTCTATCCATTTCAACACACCGTCTTGTATTCCATGCGCTTTTAGTTTTAGCAGTAAACGTTTGTGGGGAACATTGTCAAAGGCCTTTTGAAAATCAAGGTATATAATATCTACAGCTTTACTCTCATCGTAGAGGTTGAGGATATCGTGGAAGAAGTCTAAGAGGTTTGTTAAACAGGAACGTTTTTTACGAAAGCCGTGTTGAATATCTTTAAGTATGTTATTTTCCTCTAAGTGATTTACGAGTCTGTCTCTTATGACCGTTTCTAGCATTTTACATACAACTGAGGTTAAGCTAATTGGACGATAGTTACTGGGTAGGGATTTGCTGCCTTTTTTGAATATCGGTGTTACATTGGCTAGCTTCCACTGATCAGGCATAGTTCCAGACTGCAAGCATTTATTGAATAGTAATGTCAGTGATTTGGAGAGCTCATCCTTAGCTTCCTTTAGAACTCTAGGCGAGATTGTATCAGGTCCGGGCATTTTATTTACCTTGAGTTTATCTAAACAATTCAATACTTCTCTCTCTGTAACGGTGATATTGCTCAGAACATCTGAATTATCAATCTGAATCGGCGATGGTGTAGGGATATCACTGAGGTCTTCTGTTGTAAACACTGATGCAAAGAAGGTATTGAGGGCATTACTCATTTGTACTTCGTCTTTTCTCCATTTTCATCGACTAACGGTCCAACAGTTGAGGTAACTACTTTTTTCTTTCTGATATAACTATAGAATTCTTTCGGGTTTGTTTTACTTTGATTCGCAATATGTAACTCTAGGGTCTTTTTACTTTGCTTAATTAACTTTTTGGCTTTGCGTCGTAGCTATACAAATTTCACCCGTTCTTCTTCATTTTGTGAGGATTTTAATCTATTATTAGCAAATTTTTTAGCAAGCAGACAGTTTGAAATATCTTTATTCCACCATTTGGGCTTATTATTATGGCCTGGACGCCGTATTTTCGATGGTATGCAGTCTTGCACTGCTTTTAGGTAAGTGGATTCAAATAACTTAGAAGATGTATTTATGTCGTTATTGTTAATTAAAAAGCTCCAGTCAGTTTCTTTAAACATAGCTCTAAGTTTATGAAAGTTTGCTTTCTTGAAATTAGGGACTTTTTCGATGCTACTATTTGGTTCGTTACTAGTAAACTTTAAAGTGAAAGTTATCGTACGATGGTCGCTGTTACTGAATTCATCACCAACATTCAAATTCTCTATTAATTCTTCTTTTGTTGCAAGTACAATGTCAAGAACGTTATTACCACGGGTCGGCGTTCGAACAAATTGATAAAGCGAACTCTCTTGCAAGTTCGTATTTAAGTCATGTCCGGAGTGTGAAGTAAGAGTATCGCCCTACTTGGCCACAGGTAAATTAAAGTTGCCAAAAATTACGGTATCTTGTGAGTTACTTACATCTGCAATTTGTTCGTAAATTTCTTGGTCAGTTTGCACTGATTGAGCTGGAGGTCTGTATATTAACGCAAGTATTATTTTTGTACCTTTCTTATTCTTTATTAGCACAAAAGATGTGTCGACGTTCACAATTTGAGGTTTTGACAAGAGGGTAGGGTTAAGACTTTCTTTGATATAAAGTAAAACGCCACCTCCATTTCTATTTATTCGGCTTTTCTCAAACATTACATAACCGGGAAGTGAATACTCTGCTAAAAAGTCTCTATCTTCTGTATTGAGCCAAGATTCTGTTATGCCAATCACATCATAATTTTCTGTAAACACTAGCTCCTCTAAATTTGAAAATTTATTGCGTATGCTACGAGCGTTTGCATAAAAAAACTTTAAATTTGTTATTTTAGAACTCACGGAATGCTCTTTAATAATTTTGGTTCTTGTCGGATCTACATTTATGTTCATGGCTGTCCTCGGTCCTCGCTGTCTTCGGTCCTTATCGCTGGTGGTCCTCGGTTGCCTCTGTTTTTTGCTTGGCGTTAGATGATGTATGTCACTTCTTCTCGGATGGCTTTTTTTTATCCATGGCTGTGGACTGCTTCGTGTAGGAGACGACCCAGACCCATGCGTGCTGAACCCACAGGGTTTAGATGAGTGCCATCCTTGCGGAACAGAGTAGGCTGGTTATAGAAATTATCCCAGAGGTTGATGCATTCAACTTCTTCCTTCAGACACAAATATTTTAGTCGGCTATTTGTGCTGAAGGCCTTGTCATAGAATTTGTCAGGTGCGTCGATTTTTTTTTTTTTTTTTTTTTTTTTCTTTCTATGTGATTGAGGGAGGCAAAAGGCATAACTGCCTATAGCGAGTGCCTCCCCCATAGTTGAAAGAGTGACAGGGCCAAAATCAAGGGACGTTCGAGCCAAAATGCCTGGACACACGGAGTTTGAAGCAATTTAAGTCATAGGAAGAGGGAAAGACTGATTCTGGGAGAGAGTTTCAGAGCTCAGCTGTTGAGTAGAAGAAAGTTTGAGAGTAACGTTTCACTCTTGGGTTGGAGAGTTGCACAGAGTAGGGGTGGGATTGAGCTGCAAGATGGGTACCACGTGCCCTACGTAAAGGAGGTGGTATGCACTGGGATAGCTCTGAGGAACACTGATTATTATAGTAGCGATAGAATAGCGAGAGAGACGCAACATTGCGGCGGAGAGAGAGAGATTGCAGAGAGTTGGTGAGTGGACGGGAGTTAATGATACGAAAGGCCTTCCTTTCAACTTTGTCTAGGAGAGCGGTGTGAGAGGAACCTCCCCACACATGTGAACAATACTCAATACAAGGGTGCACTATGCCCCTGTACAGAGCAAGAAGCTGTGCAGGGGAAAAGAAGCCCCTAAGGCGGTTGAGCACACCCAGCTTCTGGGAGGCTGCCTTAGCAAGACTGGTAATATGGTCCTTCCAAATGAGAGCAGAAGAAAAAGAGACACCAAGAATATTGAGAGAAGATGAAGGGTTGATTTTTGTATTGCTGAAGAATAAGGGATAGTCCGCTGGGAGATCCTGACGGGTAGATAGATGGAGAAATTGGGTTTTGGAAGCATTAAAGTTAACAAGGTTTTCTCTGCCCCAATTGGAAATAGTATTTAGATCAGAATTTAAGAGTTCTATGGCTTCATTACGTTTGTCGTTGAGGGATTGCTGGCTGGGGCGTTCTGAAAAACTAATGGAGTAGTGTAAGGTTGAGTCGTCTGCGTATGAATGGATGGGAATTAAGGTACAGTTAAGGAGATCATTTATAAAAATTAGAAAGAGAATAGGAGATAGGACAGAGCCCTGAGGAACACTGGAGTTTATAGGGTGAGGAAGTGAACAATGGCCGTCCACAACCGCGGCTATGGAACGGCCGGAAAGGAAATTAGAGACAAAGGCACAGATGGAGGGATAGAAACCGAAGGAGGGTAGTTTAGAAATTAAAGATTTATGCCAGACTCTATCGAAGGCTTTCGATATGTCTAGTGCAATAGAAAAAGTCTATCTCTTGGGGAGAATGCCATAACAGTATAGCTGCAACATTAGAAGGGGAAACGGCTGTAAAAATAATAACGTCTTTTTTATTGTATTGTAGCTATATTTAGATGATTTCGTGCAGTATAAAAAGGATCTGTGGTAGTAAAAGAAGTTAAGTGAATCGGCAAATAGTAGCCTTTACTTGCTCGAGACCCTTTTTAAACTGAATACAATCCTCTAATAGTAGCCCATAATAAATGTAAAAGGATGTCACCGGCACTGAATGGGTTAATGTAATTTCAACATATGAAAAGGTGGACAGGTGTTCAATAATAGCATAATATCAACGTTTGGAAGAGGAACAAGTGTACAATAATAGCATAATAGAAACGTTTGAAAGAGGAACAGATGCACAATAATAGCATAATAACAACGTTTGGAAGAGGAACAAGTGTACAATAATAGCATAATAGTAATGTTTGATAGAGGAGCAGGTGTACAATAATACCATAATAGCAACGTATATAAAAGAACCAGGTGTACAATAATAACATAAAAGTAATGTTTGATAGCGGAGCAGGTGTAACATAACAGCACAATACCAACGTTTCATAGGGGTGTATAATAACAGCATAATAGGAATGGTTCATACGGTTGTAAAATAATAGCATAATAACAACGTTTGCAAAGTGTATAAGCTAATAGTAACGTTGGAATGGGTGTATAATAATAGCATAATAACAACGTTTGCAAAGTGTATAAGCTAATAGTAACGTTGGAATGGGTGTATAATAATAGCATAATAGAAACGTTTCAGAGGGGTGTAAAATAACAGCATAATACGAACATTTGCAGAGTGTGTAAACTAATAGGAACGTTGGAAAGGGGGAACGGGCCGACCACTTGCTATAATGGCATTGACGGGAACACCCAAAAGCACAACTGTCGGATCATTGGTTGGGGGGGGGGGTATTATTATCAGTGGAGTACAAAGGAGTACAAAGGAAATCAAGCAACAACAGGTCTAGTGACTCCTCTAGGCTGCTTGTCCTCCAAAACATTGAAGGTCGTGTCCAAACAGTGGTTTAGAGTGGGTAAGGGAAAAATTGGCAAGGGAACTACTGCCCTGGTACTAATGTCCGTGCCAGGATTAGCAAGTTAGTAGGGTACAGATGGGTTAGTAACATAACACAGTTATAAGTGATCTTTCGTATATCTGGGAAAAAGAGGGTAACGCCTTTGTAATATATATACGCAATAATCCTTGATGAATCTGATAGAGGAATATAATAATAAAGTTATTCATTTACAAACGCAGTCAGTCGCAGGTTTGATGCAAAATATTTGTCTATGCGAAGTTTAAATGAATCAACGGTGCTGCAGTCTATAACGTTTTGGGGAAGCCCATTCCACAAGTTGACAACTCGATTGAAGAAAAAATTCTAAGATTCGTGAGAGTTAAAAGATTTACCAATAATTTTGTAACCATTTCCCCTCGTGTAATTAGATTAGTCGATAGTGAAGTACTTACTACAGTTCATATTATCGATGCCTTTGAGGCTTTTGTACACTTGAATTAAGTTGCCTCTTAATCTGCGCTGGGTTAAAAGATATAGATTTAATTCTCTAAGACGCTCCTCGTATGGTTTGTTCTTTAGGCTAGGTATCATTTTGGTAACTCTACGTTGAACTCGTTCTAGCTTGTTTATATGTTGTTGGTAATAAGGGCACCAGGATTGAACGCAATATTTCAGAAGAGGGCGGACTAAGGAATTGTAAAGAGTTAGGATAACTTCTTTGGATTTATGCTCAAATGACCTGCCTATAAAGCCAATTATTTAGTTTGCCTTAACAACTTCTGAACATTGTTGACTCGGTTTTAGGTTACTCGATATTGTTACTCCCAAATCGGTTTCTCTGTCTACAAGCTAAGCTGAGTGCCATTCATCAAATAGTTTGCTTTCTCATTTTGGTATCCGATATGTAGTACTTTACATTTATCCGCATTGAAACTTTTTTTTGTTTTTTTTTTTTTTTTTTTTTTTTTTTTGAGACAATGAAGGAGGAAGGAAAAACACAGATAAAACAAAAAGGTCCATGTGCCTAAAGGCATCCTCCATTCATAAAATGTTTGTAACAACTGGATTTAAACATTTGTAGATTGTAAGTTTGTGGAAAGCAATTCGAGGGAAGTGAATTCCAAAGAGTAGTAGCTCTGGGGATAAATGAATTCTGATAAGCAGAAGTTCTGCATTGTGGAGGAGAAAGTGTAAATTCATGGGCGCTCTCAGCTGCCCTAGTTCTACGGGGAAAGATGTGGAGAGGCGGCACAATTGAAGCAAGTTCCTCGGAACAATTGCTGTGAAAATATCTGTAGAATAATGCAAGGGATGCAACGTTTCTTCGTATGGATAATGTAGGAAGGTCCTGTGTGATTGCAGGGTTATTGATTAATGTAATAGCTTTATTTTGAATTTTGTCCAACTGCCTCAATGCAACCACTCTACTTCCACCCCACAGAGGTGAACAGTAATCCATCTGAGAACGCTCATGACTTTTATATATTACGGCCAACTGCTCGTCAGTGAGGAACATAGTCTGCAGAGAGCCGATTGGCCTATCCCTACACAACCCGCTCAACACTCTAATACCCTGAGGTATTACCCATCTTACCAAAACGGTTAGAGATTAACGCAGGATTATGGGGGTCTGCAGAGCACTGATTGGCCCAACCCGGCTGATCCCCCTTCACACCCAACCCTTCTCGTCCATATGCTTATCCAATGTTATCTTAAAGCTCCCTACCGTTTTAGACCCCACTATAGCACTTGGTAGTCCATTCCACCCATCTACAACTCTGTTACCAAACCAATATTTGCCTATATCTTTTCTGAAACGAAATTTATCTAATTTGAAACCATTGGTACGAGTTCTTTCGCTATCACTGAGCTTTAGTACATTTGTCATGTCCCCTTTGTTAATCCCACTAACCCACTTGAACACCTCTATCATATCCCCTCTGTAACCCCTTAACCCCTTCTGTACCGGCGACGTCTTTTTGGGCTTCCATCAATCAACAGGCTTCAACAGGAATTCTCGAACTCTGTACAGGAGTCCCAGTTTTTTAGAGGCATTCTTAGCAATGCTTCTAACATAATGTGTCCAGCTCAAGTTAGTAGTTAATGTTACACCGAGAATGTCAATACTAGGGGAAGTGGGAATATTTACATCATTCAAAAATATATGGGAGTCAGTGAGATTCTGTCGGTTAGAAAATTGAATGTACTTGGTTTTCTGTGCATTAAAGGAAACTAGATTCTTTTGTCCCCATTCATCAATTCTAGAAAGGTCCTGGTTCAGAGAAATTGCAGTGTTTATTTTTGAATTTATAAGATCGGGTTGGGTGAAAGAATTGGTAAATGTGAAGGAACTGTGGAGTGTTGAGTCATCTGCGTAGGAATGTATTGGATTATGAGTGGTAGATATGAGATCATTGATATGAATGAGGAACAGAGTTGGGGCCAAAACTGATCCCTGGGGAACACCAGCATTTATTGAGTGAAATTGAGAATAAAGGCCATCTACCATTACACATATTTTTCTGTTATGAAGATAAGAAGAAATTAGTGGAACTAATGATGCAAGGCCGTAGTGTGACATCTTCGACAATAAGGACTCAATTTGCCAAACTTAGGCCCAACATGACAACTTATCTAGATTGTGTTGCATATCATCAACTTGTACTCTTGAGAATACGCTATTTGCAATTTTTGTATCGTCAGCAAACTTTGAGATTGTGCAGGTGAGACCCTCATCTAAGAGAGAGAGAGAGGTAAGTGTGTGTGTTTGTGTATTAAATAAAAATAATAATAATCGGTTTATTGATTGATATTGGCAGATATTAGCTGAAAATGTACAAAGGGCCAGTTTGTTGCTTAACTTTAACTTATATTAACTTACAATATGGACCAACGCAAGCGATTGCACAAGAGCTACCGGTATTTGATCAGTTAGATATTATGTATTTCTTTTGGCGATGATTTTCAAGTCGAGATAATAGTGGTACATATTAAAAGTGTTATCTGAAGGTTTGTGAGTTGATATTCTGTTTATCTAGGATAGAGATGGCAAATCTCGTATGACTGATTACTGTTTGTCTAGGGTGGTTATTTTAGTTGGTTTTTGTGCCAAGTTCACCGTATTTTAGAAAGTTGGTGTTTACACGAGCGCATTTTCCAGCACTTTTCGGGAACAAGTAGTTTTATTCAACTGTGTATGTGTGTGTGTTACAAGTTGTGTGTGTGTTTGTGTGTGTGTGTGTGTTAAAAGGTGTGTGTATGTAAATGTGTGTGCTACAAATTGTTACAAGTAATATAATGTGTCCCATAGACCTATACACTCCGTTCCAGGAAGACACTTACAATAAATATGGAGTGTTTACATACCGTAGTTCACTCCATTGTAAAGAGTGGACAATGCTATTTGTTCTCTGTATCAGCTTTAAGGGGGTGTATAGGGTTTATTTGGACCCATTTTTCCCTCATGTTTAGCCCCACTAGATATTAGATTTTATGTTCACACCATTAGTTTGGCGATGTTAAAACCTTTTGCCCCCATTTTTTTGTGAATATTTAGATCTTTCGTGCCTTTTATGTCGATTTGTTCCTGGCGCGCAATAGCAACCCTATTATTTAAGAGACACCAGCCGGTACATTTTTCAATCAAACAATGTACAAATATATCTCTAAGGATGATACTGAGGGTGTTTTTTTAAGTTTGATGGAAGTCTAGCGAGGAAACTAATATATATATATAAGTAAATAGACCAAAACAAAAAACCCATCCCCCTTAAAGTAAAGATTACATATCTTACTTGTAGAAGGCGAGGTCTTAATCCATGTATTACATGGGGTCATTTTAATTATTATTTTGATACGTTTCGACGATTATACTCAACATAGGAAACACTTTAGACCAAAAAGTGGTAAATAATATCACGATTAGCTTTTTCTCTCACACATGTCCTTCGTTGGCTTCAAAAATGGTCTTATAAATAGCTAGGATGAAATAAAAATATCTATAATACCGAGAGGATTTTATAGGCCAGGTAGACAATATGGCGGTCAGTTTGCTACATAATAAGGTTGAATAATTCACCCTATAAATTGGTTGACTATCTCAATTCCGGCCACAGATAAATCATAAGGGGTCATGGTTAGTTTTATAGTTCCTCTTCTCCCTCATGTTAAGGGGGTGACCTGTTTTTGTTCTGTCCTTTTCTATCTTTCTCTGGCTTGTATCCATTTGGCCACATTCAGCCTACTGTTTTAAGACGTTTATCCCCATCCAGGTGTATTTTTTTTACTGGTGAGCGGTAGTGAGCCAGCATATTTTTTAGTTTTGTTTGACAGCAGGCTAAATTTGTACAATTTTCGATAGAAAATTTCTCCGGCGAAGCCGGATTTCATCATATAATGCTGACTCGCTATCGCTCGCCAGGAAGAAATCGACACCTAGATGGGGATAAACGTCTTAAAATAGTTGGCTGAATGGGGCCAAATGGATACAAGCCAGAGAAAGAGAGAAGAGGACAGAAATAACAAAAAGCAGGTCACCCCCCTTAAGCCACATTAGTTTTCAGATTTTAAGATGTTTTCCCTATTAGTTTGTCGATTTTAACACCTTTAGCCTCATTTCCTTGTCAATATTAAGACATTTCGTGTTATTTAGGTGTCGATATTTTTCCTGGCGAACGATAGTGAGCCTGTAATTTTGGAAGAACCGAAATGTTTTATACCGAAAAATGTACAAATTAATCTAGAAGGGAGATCTAATGGATGTTTTTGTTAAGTTTGATGGAGGTCTAGGGAGGAAACTAAAAACATGAAGCATATAATACATTCATGAGCAAATAAATAAGCCCATCCCACCTTAACCTGATTAAAATCGTCTAATGATAGAGAAATATCACGGAAAATGGATTTATATCGTGTACTGAATGGGCTAGGAATAGACGAGAACATACTGTAAAGGTTGGCGTAATTCTTCCTATTGAAGGGTTTGATTATTAGTGTTCCCGCCCATATTATGATGCTCGTGATAATAAAGTGCAATCTACCTGGCTTCATTCAGGGGCATACACACACATACATATATACACACACATACACATCACACACATACACACACACGCACACACAAACGAAAGGGAGTAAGTTGGAATATAGTAGAAAAAAAGACATAAACACATTTTTTTTTTTTTTTTTTTTTTGTAACCCTAGAAGGGGAAACCGGGGTCACCATGACCCCGAAATATCGTGCGCGGGCTTGTTTCTTGGTGTTGTGGCGTGACGCGGCCTGGTAGCCACGAGTTTGGGTGAGGGAACGGCAGTCTACACCCACCGCTCATCGTGTGCACACCTACAAGCCCGAAGCTCCGCCCCTCGCAGCCCTACCAGCCCGTTTGGGTCATATTGACCCGACCATTCCCCTTATAAGGTAAGCATTTTCGTTCTCGATTTGTTTGGTTTCGTGCTTGTGCAAGCTATGTTGACGGATAGATTTATGGTGTATTATGCTTATATGACTGACATATATATTCCCCAGCTTCCCATAACAATTTCATAGGCATTTGACCCCAGGAACTATTTTTTATGAATATTTTTCCTAATTCTGGATTTTCTTGCTTTTGAATAGTCCCGCCATGGCTGACTCCAAGAACCTGTCGGTTCGTTGAACAAATAGCGTCCCTGCTCTCTTTTGTTTCTTCCAGATCGTCTCGTTCCTGGGGTCTACGCCCTCCAGGTTTTAGGAGGAACTTACCCCATCATCACGCCTTCATACTGCGAAGTATCAGATAATTTGGTCGGTAATTTATTTTTATTTGATTTTTTTAGTGGACACCATTTTTTTGCCTGGATAATTTGGAACACGAGTGCCGCAACACGCAACTACTCAGGAAATATTCTATAAACTGTGATAATAAGCTAGCATAATGATGTATGTATACAACTAAACCAATTTGGGCATCAATAAAGCATTAGAAAAATTTGTTTCTTTTATTTCTCCGCGGGGGTCATTGAGACCCCCGTTTCAGCTTTGTGTACCGCTCCGGGGGGGTTTCCCCTTCTAGGGTGAGACAATGAACGGAGGAAGGAAAAACACAGATAAAACAAAAAGGTCCATGTGCCTAAAGGCATCCTCCATTCATAAAATGTTTGTAACAACTGGATTTAAACATTTGTAGATTGTAAGTTTGTGGAAAGCAATTCGAGGGAAGTGAATTCCAAAGAGTAGTAGCTCTGGGGATAAATGAATTCTGATAAGCAGAAGTCCTGCATTGTGGAGGAGAAAGTGTAAATTCATGGGCGCTCTCAGCTGCCCTAGTTCTACGGGGAAAGATGTGGAGAGGCGGCACAATTGAAGCAAGTTCCTCGGAACAATTGCTGTGAAAATATCTGTAGAATAATGCAAGGGATGCAACGTTTCTTCGTATGGATAATGTAGGAAGGTCCTGTGTGATTGCAGGGTTATTGATTAATCTAATAGCTTTATTTTGAATTTTGTCCAACTGCCTCAATGCAACCACTCCACTTCCACCCCACAGAGGTGAACAGTAATCCATCTGAGAACGCACATGACTTATATATCACGGCCAACTGCTCGTCAGTGAAGAATTCTCGAACTCTGTACAGGAGTCCCAGTTTTTTAGAGGCATTCTTAGCAATGCTTCTAACATAATGTGTCCAGCTCAAGTTAGTAGTTAATGTTACACCGAGAATGTCAATACTAGGGGAAGTGGGAATATTTACATCATTAAAAATATATGGGAGTCAGTGAGATTCTGTCGGTTAGAAAATTGAATGTACTTGGTTTTCTGTGCATTAAAGGAAACTAGATTATTTTGTCCCCATCCATTAATTCTAGAAAGGTCCTGGTTCAGAGAAATTGCAGTGTTTATTTTTGAATTTATAAGATCGGGTTGGGTGAAAGAATTGGTAAATGTGAAGGAACTGTGGAGTGTTGAGTCATCTGCGTAGGAATGTATTGGATTATGAGTGGTAGATATGAGATCATTGATATGAATGAGGAACAGAATTGGGGCCAAAACTGATCCCTGGGGAACACCAGCATTTATTGAGTGAAATTGAGAATAAAGGCCATCTACCATTACACGTATTTTTCTGTTATGAAGATAAGAAGAAATACGCCACATACACACACGCATATATATACACACACACACACACACACATGTGAAAAGAGTTGAAATTAATCTAGATATATGAAAAATGTAGAGATACAGTCAGACACCCACCCCAAGGCAAAATAGGGAGGCGGATGGACTTCATCAGGCCACAGCCACCCGCCGTAATCGATGTTCTGTTATAACTGTGGCAAACCAGCTATCTCTATAATACCTGGTGTAGAGTGTTTGACCTTTAAGAAAAAGTAGTATAGTACTAATGAAATAGTCAAATCCAGGGAGTGGATATATTTGGGAAAGTCAATTTTGTAGTCAGAAGTAGAGTAGACAAAATCAGTCAGTTCAAATTGGGGAAGTCACATTTAATTGTTGGATATCGAATAGACAAAATTCGTTAACTACGTCAAAAAGTACTGTAACATATTTAGCATGAGATAAAGTGAGATGGAGCTCTGGGAGACAGGGGACGCTCAACCCCCACTCTGACAGGATCAGCACACACACACACACACACACTAACATGGGCGTCCGAAGGGGGGGGGGAGTTCCCCCCCCCCCCCTGGATATTCAATGTACTTGGAATTTCACCTTTTATCTAATTTCTTTATTATCCGCTATAGGGCAAGATATAGTTCAAGTATTACTTAGTATTACAAGTAAACTTAATAGTCCACTGTCCTATTACCTAATTTGTAATTTCGTTCTTGTTATTATGAATTTATGCCCATATCAATAACAAATTTGAAAATGTTGTGTTCATCGAGGCAAGGAATAATTTATACAATGCTTAAAATATACAGTATATTTGCAGATAGGCTAATGCAGTGATTTATCGTCCAAAACTAATTTACACATGCACATGTACAGACATATGTAATCCTAAGTCCACAATCTAAATATTTTAGAACTTCCCCGGATTATATTATCCTTGCATTAGATTCGATTAAATGAATGGGGAAACGCATTTTTATGATGGGTAGCCAACATGACCACCACCGGAAATGTCGCATGGGAAAAATTGTATAGCAAGGGATCTAAACAATTTTGGCTTTGCACCCCCCTTGAAAAAAATACTGCGAACGCCCTTGCACACACACACACACACACACACACACACACACACACACACACACACATCCTTTGTTCTCTATTTTCTATTTCGGTCTCCCCTGTAGTGCCTTTCTCTATATCTATCCATCAATCTGTCTATCTCTGCCTGTCTGTATGTTTTTTTTTTTTTTTTTTTTTTCTATATTCCAACTTACTTCCTCTCGGGCATAGGCTGAGAGCCTTAACATTCACTGCTTTACAATGAACAGTGAAGCCTGTGAGGTTTTGTTCCAGTCTAGGGAGTGAGACATGTGAAGCACGTAGAGTACAACGAGCACCTGCCATCTTGCCTTCACATGAGGCACGGTGCTCACTCATGGCCCGAAACGACCCCATCTCTGAAGCCACCTCGTTCCCGTGCTTCACTGTCTCACTCCCTACACTCGGACTCTCACTCTTACACACACACAACGCCACCTGTTGAGCAGATAACTCATCAGGCATTGCACCCCTATAGCATATTTTGAATATGGGAATATTCATACAGTGCTATTTAATCAGGGAACAATGAGGGTATTTTTTTTACGTTTCGGTGGGCTTGTGGTAATGCACTGATACCAGGTACAGCACAAATTCCATCCCAATAATATCTTCCCATTGATACATCGGGATTTGAACCCGGGACCTTTGGATTACCAGGCCAGTGGCAAGACTACTCCACCACACCTCCCCTGTATGTCTGTATGTCTATTTATCTGTCTATTTGTCCATCTATCTATCTATTCATCCATCTATCTATCTATCTATCTATCTATATATCTATTTAACTATATATATCAGCTTATTTATATATCTATCTGTGTCTGTATCTTTAACGGTTGTGCTTGCAACCCTCCCCCGAAACAAACAAAAAAATCAAACCAATTACCTTGATGGAGGAGATTCGTTCGTGGCCACCCCCTCGAGGATCATGGTGTCTGTTATTATTTAGATAGATAGTCTGTCTGTTGTTGTCTGTCCAATCTATCTCTTTGCCTATATCTATTAATTTTCCCTCATTTGCTCATTTCTCATCTCTCTCTCTCTCTCTCTCTCTCTCTCTCTCTCTCTCTCTCTCTCTCTCTCTCTCTCTCTCCTAACTCGCACCATGTCATCCAATTTGTTCTCCACTTTGTCTTCTCGTCTGCCACTCGCGACTTTTATCCAGGACATTCACCAGATTCAGATAGTTACATAGAGTTACATAGATACACAGACTACACAGACCTTGCAGTCCCTACTAGGTAGTCTGGACTTAATGCTAAAATAGAATTTGCTACAAAGTGGAAGGCAAGGATAGCAAAGAAGAAGGGTATCTCCCCACCCACCTCTCCCTCTGACTGTTGGTCGGCATGACATTCAGTTGGGGATAAAAGTCCCCCAGCAGAATGAGAAAAACTTCTACTGGGAAATATATAGTAAAGAACGAAGTTGAGAAACATTATATACTACTGATGCTTAACCTATGTATTTTTTATTTTATTTTGTTTACCTATATTATTCCCACCTCCTCAAAATGAATGACTAGACTTCTTTTGAATGTGTCAATTGTCTTACATTGTACCACTTTCTCAGGTAATTTGTTCCACTCGATGACCACACTGTAGGTGAAGAAGTGCTTTTACATCGAGATTTGCCCTCCTAGTTTTTAATTTAATTCGATTTCCCCGAGTTAATGAACTATTATCTATTTTGAAAAATGAATCTACATCAATTTGGTCAAATCCCTTTAGTATCTTGAAACACTCGATTAATTGACCTCGCAATCTTCTTTTCTTAAGTGAAAATAAATTAAATGTGTTTAGTCTTTCATGATAAGATTTATTTCTTAGTGACGGAATCAACTTTTTCGCTCTACGCTGCACCGACTCAAGTTTCTCAATGGCCTTGCTCAGATAAGGAGACCAAAATTGCACGCCATATTCAAGATGGGGCCTCACTGTGCTTTTAAATAAAGGTACTATAATGTTCTCATTGTTATAAGTAAAATTTATCTATATATCCCAATGCTCGATTGGCCTTATTCGCAGCTGCTGCAGTCTGAGGTCTTTAGGTGTTCAGATATAAGAACCCCCAGATCTTTAACTAATGCACTTGTTTTGATTGGCTGGCCTTTCATCTTGTATTCATATTTTTTGTTTTTATTACCTATTTGCAAGACCTGGCATTTGTCAACATTGAATGGCATCCGCCATTTTTCCGACCACTCTACTATTGTATTTAAATAAGATTGCAGTTTATTTCTCTCTTCTTCGGTTAATACTGATTTTCCTATCTTTGTGTCATCAGCGAACTTTGAGATAGTATTATTTAGTTAAACATTGATGTCATTTATATAGATTAGAAACAAAACTGGCCCCACGACCGATCCCTGAGGCACTCCACTATAAACTGGCTCACCCTTACTGTAGATTCTACTCCATTTATCACAACTCTATGCCTTCTGTTTGTCAGCCAGTTTTTTATCCATGCATGAATTTTTCCTTTAATGCCCAACATTTTCAATTTCTTCAATAATTTTCCATAAGGTACCTTATCGAATGCCTTTTTGGAAATCTAAGTAAATTATGTCTAATGATTTAGTAGAGTCGTTATATGTAAATAGTTTATTATAGAATTCTATCAAATGTGTTGGGCATGACTTACTGGATCTAAAGCAATGTTGGCTTTCTCTGATTAATTTGTTTGACTGCAGATAATCTACTATCTTGTCTCTCAGAATTGTTTCCATTATTTGTCCTATGATTGAAAACTGATTGGTCTATAATAACTTGCTTGGGCTTTATTTCCTTTCTTAAATATTGGAGTGGTATTTGCAGTTTTCCAATCACTAGGTACGGTTTCCTGATTGAGCGACAAGTTAAATATGTTAGTTAAGGACTGTGCTATTTCTTCTTTCACGTTTTTCAGAATTTTTGGGTGAATATTTTCCGGCCCAGGGGTTTTATTAGTATATAAATTGTTCAGCTTACATAACACATCACTTTTGCTTATGGTAAAGTTTCCTATTTCATGTGTTGCTACGTTTGTATCAGGAGTAGTGCTATGTTCTTCCTTAGTAAAGACGGAACAAAAATATTCATTAAGCAAATTAGCAATGTTTTTATTTCGTTTTACTGGCTGGTCATTATTTATTAATGGCCCTATTCCGGTTTTAATATTTCTATTCCCATTAACGTAACCGTAACCGTAAAATTGCTTTGGATTTTTTACACTTTCCTTTGCTATATACATTTTGTAATTACGCTTCTCTGCCCTAATTAATTTCTTTACTTTTTGTTCTACTTTGTTTTTATAGATAGCTGAAGTGTTCATGTTTTATGTTATTTTTAGTTAGTTTATGATATGTATTCCTTTCCCTTACCGCCTTGCAAATATTCAGATCGAACCAGGAGGCTTGTTTTTGCCAGTATGTACTTTAAGTTTAGTGGGTATGTATTTATTCTGAGCACTCATGAATATATCTTTAAATATATCCCATACGGTACTTCACTTGTTTTGTGAATATTGCTTAGCTGAATATGCAAGTCACTGATCGAGGGCTTTCCTAAGTTCGTTGTAATTTGCATTTTTAACCCTTCTTTAGCGGCCTATGCGGTTTATTTATATGTACCGCCCAGCGGGGTGTTTTTAGCCAAAATAGGGCTGTTTACGTGATCATTTTCATGCCTAAATAAGACCCAGAACGTAAAACAAGTATCTATCCCTGAAAGGGCATAAACAGAGCTTTCGAATGACACCATAACGATCCTTGTATGATGGATAGTTTTCTTGCAATAACCGTGCAACGCGAGTGCAAAAAGCATGTAATTCGGTACTTTCCCCATATAATTCAGTATGTAGCGAGTGAGAGAGGGAGGAGGGAGCTGAGATTTGTGTCAGTAGGTTCGCCGCGGTGGTCTGGAGCAGTCATACGCTCGCTAGTCTCCTGCCACCACTTGTCTCTCTCTCTCAGCAACATTACGTGCTGAAATTGCCACTCGACCTATGTCGAGCGCCGCCACATAGTCCAGCTTTATTAAAAACGACTTATGTGGTGAGCCGCTTTTTAAGGGTTAATATCTGTTATCTTCATTTCCTGTTTTTCAATAGTATATTTGCAATTTATGTCGATTCTAATGAGCTTGTGGTCAGAGGTGGATAGGTGCTACCCTACGTCAAGTTTATATATCAAGTTTTCATTTGTACTGATAACGATATCTAGCATGTTATATCGCGTGTCGGTTCTGAAACACTTTGATAATAGACATTTTCCTTAATGAAATTAATCATTTTTTGCGAATTGCAACTATTTCCTGTCATAAGGCACCAGTCAATGTTAGGTAGATTATAGTCTCCGAGTATTATGCTTTCGTTAGCAGTGAGGGTTTGTTGCAATATTTTGTATAGATGATTATCATCTACCTCATTTTGACTTGGAGGTTGGTATGCAGTAGTTATATTAATGTTTGAGTTTTTCATGTTTAATTTGACACACACACTTTCTTTATTATTTTTTGGAAGTGAAACCTCGGTTGGATTTAGTTGACATGCTACCCACATAGCCACTCCACCTCTAGTTTTACCATTGCACCTGTCTTTATGAAAAAAATTGTATGAGTCGATATGGTATTCAGAAATTAGGTCTCTGTTTTTAAAGTCGAGGTGAGTTTCTGTAACACTCATTACGTCTATTTTTTCTGTTAACGCAAGGCATTTTAATTCATCTAACTTGTTTCTAATCGAACATGCATTGAAGGATAATACTTTTATTCTACTATACTCTTGATTGAGGGAGGTATATGATTTTGGTATTGTTTGAGTTAGTCATTTATTTTGGGCAACTGATGTCGGTCTGTTTTTAGTTTGAGAGTTCAAGGTCAAGGAGGGATTATTAACGGTCAATGGTTGGGTGCGATTATTTACGGTTGGCTGATTTGGTGGGGGGGTAATTACCTTGGGGTAAGGGATTAGAATATGCCCCACGTGCCTTCTGCGTGTCGTAAGAGGCGAATAAAGAGGTTGGGTTGGTGGGCTTGCAACCCCCACTCGTGAAAAATACTTAAGCAACGATAAACGAACGAACGGCCTTGGATGCAGATGAACCCCGACCGACTATGGACAATCTTACGTACAATCATAGAATAGCAACATGAAATGTGAAAGGCATGAATGATGACACAAAAGAGAGAGAGGTCCAGGAAGTGTTAGTGAATGCCAGGCTGGATGTATGTGGAATGACGGAGACCAAATGGAGGGGTACAGATGTGAGAGAGTGGGAGTGTGGAATGGGTCTGTGTGCTAGAGTGAGTGAGGGAGCAGCGAGAGAAGGTGCTTGTTTGTTTGTAAGTAACAAATGGAAGGAGCGTGTAAGAGACTATAGGTCTGTGGGTTCAAGGATTGTTCGGGTGAGAATGAAAGTAGGAATACAAACGTGGGTGATTGTGTGTGTGTATGCTCCGACAAAGGATAAACTTGTAAGAAAGAAACAGGAGTTCTGGGTGAATGTGGAGGCGTGCCTGGATAAGTTTGACAAGAACGAAAGAATATTTCTGATTGGGGATATGAATGAGAAGGTGGGTGATAGGAAAGTTGATGGAGTGGTAGGAGGGTGGGGGTTACCGTCAGAGGTGAATGGGAATGGTAGTGCACTTATGGACGTATGTGTGAGGAGGAGGCTGTGGATAGCCAACACCTTCTTCCGACACAGAATGATACACAGGTACACATGGAAAGTGGTGCGGAGGATGAAGGATAAGGATAAGACAGTGGTGGAATGAAAGGCACTGATTGGTTTTATATGTTTGGATGAACGAAAGAAGAAAACTGTGCTGGATGCTAGTGTGTATAGGGGTATTGGAGGGGGTCTGTCTGATCATTATGTAGTAGTAGCTAAGATTAGGATACAAAAGAAGTGGGTGAGGAGAGCTGGAGGGAGGCGAGAGGAAGGTGGAATGGCGAGGAGGGTGGAGAGACTACAGGAGGAGGAAGAGTACAGGAGAGCAGTAGAAAGACGACTATGTGGGTTCGACCTGGAAGATGTGGAGGAGATGAGCAAGGTGTTTAAGGAAGAAATCTGTGCAGTATGTGAGGAGGTGTGTGGAGTAAGGAGAAGAGGGAGGGGAGTGAAAGGTACAGCATGGTGGATAGAAGAGGTAAAAATAGCTGTGGAAGACAAGAAGAAAGCGTATAGAGAGTGGTTAGGTAGCAGAGGGAATGAAGATTTGGAGAGTCAGAAACGAGCAAGGTACGTGGAGGGAAAGAGAGTGGTGAAGAGAGTAGTGAAGGAAAGTAAGAGAAGAGTAGAGGAGGAATTTGGAAGGAATCTGAGTGTAAAATGGAGGGAGTGTAAGAAACTGTTCTGGAAAGAAGTAAACAAAGTTAGGGAAGGTAGCAAGGGAAATAGTAAGGGTGTGAAAGATAAGAATGGGAGAATGGTAGCCAAGAAGCAAGAGAGAGTCGAAAGATGGAGGGAGTACTTCAACAAGTTGCTAAATGTAAGGAATGAAGCGCCAGCAAACATAGTTGGATGGGGTATGGGAGGTAGAAGAAGAGAAGTAGTGGGGATCAGGAGGTCAGAAGTGTGGGAACCCATGAAAAGAGTTAAGTTGGGAAAAGCACCAGGAACAGATGGAGTGTGTGGGGAAATGTTGAGGTATGGTGGTGAGATAGTGATCGAATGGGTATGGAAAATGTGCAAACTAGCATGAGAGAAGCGGAGTGCACCTGATGACTGGAAGACAGGCATAATAGTCCCCCAATATATGGGTAAAGTGAAAAGAGGAGTGTGTGTGGTAACCACCGAGAAATATGTCTTCTAAGCGTAGTAGGGAAGGTGTACAGTAGGGTAGTGATTGAGAGAGTGAGAGTGAAAACAGAGAAATGGATAGGTGACGAGCAGGGAGGTTTTAGGAAGGGAATAGGATGTGTAGATCAGATATTTGCCCTGAGTTGTGTTGTGGAGGAATATCTAGAGAAGCAACAAAAGGTGTATGTTGCCTTTATGGACTTGGAGAAGGCCTATGACAGAGTGGATAGAGAAGGCATGTGGAAAGTACTTATAATATACGGAGTACATGGCAAGTTGCTGAAAGCAGTGAGGAGCATGTATGAGGGTGCAAAGGCGGAAGTACGTGTGGAGAAAGAGCAGAGCGAGTTCTTTGACCTGAATGTTGGATTGAAACATGGGTGTGTGATGTCCCCGTGGTTGTTTACTACATATATGGATGGAGTCATGAAAGAGATACAAGGAAGAGCAGTGGATGTTGGTGTATCACTGATAAGGGAGGGAAATGAGTGGAAGCTGCCTGTACTGCTGTTTGCTGATGATACAGTTCTGATGAGCGGTAATGAATGGGAATTGCAGGGTCTGGTAAATATGTTTGGAACAGTGTGCAAAAAACAGAATCTGAAGGTAAATGCGGGGAAGAGCAAGGCTATGGTCTTCGAAATGGGTGAAGCCACAGAGTGTGAGGTGAAGTTGAACGGTCAGGCTATGGAGATTGTCAGCTCATTTAAGTATCTGGGCAGTTTGTTGAGTAAAGATGGGACTATAGATGAAGAAGTGTGGGAGAGGGTGCAACAGGGGAAGAGGATTGTAGGAATGCTGAAAGCAGCAACAAGAAATAGGGTGGTCAGTATGGAAGTGAAGAAGTCCTTGCATGACAGTGTGGTAATCTCGTCACTGACTTGCGGAAGCGAAGTATGGACGTTTGCGTAGAGACTCAGACCAAGAGTGAGAGGGGGGGAAATGAGTTACTTGAGAAGTGCATGCGGAGCTACATGGAGGGATAGACAGACGAATGAGGAAGTAAGGAGGAGGTGTGGTGTGGAGGTAGATGTGCTGGAAAGTGTGAAAAGGAACACCTTGAGATGGTTCGGCCATATGGAATGTATGGGAACCGAAAGAATTACTAAGAAGGTGCAGGAGAGCGAGGTGGAGGGATAGAGAGGGAGAGGTAGACCGAACGAGAGGTGGAAGGATGGAGTGAGGAAGTATATGGATGAAGGCGGTGCTGGTTGGGAGGAGGGGCATCGACTGGCTGGGGACAGAGGTGCGTGGGGGCAGTTCGTTCGTTGCCAACCCTACGGGGATCACGGCGTCAGGCAATAGATAGACAGATAGATGTTTTTAATGGGAAGGAGAGGGGGAGGGTGGACTTTAGGTCAATAATCCTCCAGATTAATCAGAAAAGGTGTTTCCGGCTTAGCGGGGCATTCGTGGACTTTGTATACAGCTGTGCTCAAAATACCACTCGTTTATATCACACCTGCTTCGGATAAATGAGATAAATGAGTCTCTTTTATATAGGGAATATTTTACTTGGAATCCTCTCCAATTTCTCCAGAGAGTACATTTTCTGTATCACACATTTATTTGACTAAATTATTGATTTCCTATGCTCGACTACTTTAGGAGTTTGCGTTCAACCTAGGGATGATTCTGTTTATCAAGCATTTTTATGCCTTGTTTTTCATCATTTTGATAGTTTTTTGTATTTACCAAGTATGTCTTTTATAGGGACCAAACCACCGTCGAAACAATCATTGGAGCCTACGTTTGCTACTACACAAGATCATGTCGGTATGGTAGAGTTACATATGCTGTTGGTGATTTGTTCAAGCTTTCCTCCGGGAGGAATCACATTTATAGATCTCTTTTGTCTGTGTTTCATGGCAAACTCTACTCCCTGTCCACGGAGAAGGCTATCACTGTATACTATGGTACCGGTACATGACTCTTGTTTTGCTGGCTATGAACTTGTGTTGAAACTTTGCATTGTTTGTTTTGGGGCTCGATGCTTTGCCTTTTGTTGTTTGTCTTTTCTCTTGAACAGATTTATCCTTTGGTTTATCCTTTTTATTATCATCAGCAAGAACAGCATATTTATTTTTCGTAGGGATGCCCGGTGTCTGTTTCCCCTTGTTCTGTTTCCTGCTGTGAGTTACCACCTGGAATGAATCAGATTGATTAGAGAGAGAGAGAGAGAGAGAGAGTGTGAGTGAGTGGGTGGGGGAGGAAAGGGAGAAAATAGTGAGATTGAGGAGAAATTAGTTGAGAGAAGAATAAAAAAAGCGTAGATGTAAAATTAATGAGAATAAGAGAGGGATTGAGAGAGAGTGTGTGTGTGTGTGAGTGAGTTAGGGAGAAAATATAGTGAGATTGAGATTAGATTAGTTGAGAGAAGAATGCAAGAAAGCGTAGGAGACGTAACATTGATGAGAATAAGAGAGAGAGAGAGAGAGATTCAGGGTGGATATGCAATGTCACTCCCTGCGCCTTGATACATGTGTTTGTTGTGTTACGTCCTGGGATATATAAACACTGGGCTCTTTCTATTGGACTAGGTATGCGACAACAAGCAACAACGGAAAACGCTAGATCCAACCCTTATCTATAAACCCAGGCAACAAACCACCCTAAACCGTCAAGAGTCCTGCCTGGACAACAAGGTATCCTATGACTCGGTTACAGGGTGCACGCACTATAGACTGCTGATAGTCAAGCAGGCTATATAAAAGATCACACAATTAAGTTGACTTAAAGCTTCAAGGAAAAGATAGATAACGGAATTAAATTGCAGAAACAATTTAATAACAAACTAGAAGAAAGTACATTTAACGTTACGTTAATTAATACAACTAATCACCCCTGCGTGAAAGAAGGTGAAAGCAAACAGTCCTCAAAACATCGTACAGGTAGACAAGATGCAGGTTTCTAAACTGCATGCGGCTACTGTAGGATCTGATGCTTAGCAAAGAAAGTACGTTACGGATTTAGAGAACTCTTATCTCATAAGCAGGAATAAATACTAGTGATAGGCCATACAGTGTATAATGGCATAGGTATAATTAAATAAAGGCAGCAACTCGCAACATAACCACATACAGGTGTGCTTCTCACTCTTAGTCAGGCAAGCCTGCTCGGACAGAGTCTCTAAGCCACACCCTGACTCACAATGCTCACAAAAACGGTAAACTGTGGCACAATAACAAGCATACAGATATAATAAACCACTAGCTGTTAATCTGCCAGGCGGCAGAGCTCTAGCCGGAAGGATATAGGCTTCGGATACCCGGGCTGAGCCACCTGCTCTAGCCTAGGGACGTTCCCAAGTCTGTGCGCCAAATTACTCTAATTGAAAGGGTGCTCTCTTGAGAGACTCAGATCCCAAGTATCTGACTCTCCCCTGGCGACCCTAAAACAAACGCAAGACGTGCTAGCGCAGTGCTGAGTGGATTAGGCAAGGGCTCTCACACAACACAACACTAGACACACAGGCACACAGACAAGAAAATGCCCCCAGACTCCCACGGGTATCCTAGTAAAGTCGTGCAGGTCCACAGGACTCGCACCAGCAGACTTTACTTAAAGGATTGCAAAAAACCTCCCCTCCGGTCTAGCCCCTGCTCATCTGCCACAAGAACACACTAGCAAGCATGAAACCACCAAATATGAGACAACAAAAAAGCTTCCTAGGTCTCATTAACAATTACATCTCTGCATAAGGCCCAAAATCCTATCTAATTATCTGAGAGCTCGTCGTTAATACAATAATAGATATAAGGTCTATCAAGGGGATGGGATAATTAAATAGATTGGTGAAGTAGTGGAAAGAAGGTATACAAAGTAAGAGAGAAAGTTTCTAAGTGGGGTTGAGAGGGATAGATATCAAGGGGGTCCGAAGGGTACGACAGTGAGGTGAGCTCTAAGTCTTGAATCTGTCTGGACCCCACCCTAGGCATGCAGAATACATCCCATGCTTGGCAACACTCAACACAGTTGCCGGGTCAAAATCCTCTACCCCTTGCGTGAGTCGAAACTAAGCCTAACGTTGCGATCAGATTGGCAACATCAGGCTCGTCCCAAGCTAGTCTCTCCGCGCCCGCGCAAAGCAACGTCCCCCAGCCGGTCTCTCTCTCCCGCTCGTCTCCTCCCACTCTCACTAGACTTACATCTTATATATTATAATGAAACAATCAACTATCGAGAATAAAATATACTAAGATGCGTTGGTTAAGAATAAGGGCAGCTTCAAGCTGTGAAACAACATAAGAATATCCCAGACATTAGTTACATTGTCGTAGCATATATACTAAGGAAAAGCCGGCCGGCCGGCTGCCGCCAGCTGGTTTCTAAACGGCTGGGCAGCCGACACTCGCGCATGCCCGCACGTGGCTACTATGCAGGAGCGTCACAGTTGGTAGCCCAGAGAGAGAGAGATTATGTGTGTCGGTGTGTGTTTATGTGTGTATGTGTGTGTGTGTGTGTGTGTGTGTGTGAGGGAGAGAGAGAGAGAGAGAGAGAGTATGTTTGTCGGTGTGTGTATTTACCTATTTGTTTGTATTTACCTATTTGTAAGTTTACAGGAATTGAGCCTGAGCTCGTGGTGTCCCGTCTGCTTGTTTCATTTGATCATATTTCTCTTTAACCCGTACAGCCCCAGCGACGCGCCTGACGTGTCGGCGATTTATGTAACGCACAGCCCCAGAGACGCGCCTGGCGCGTCACCCTAATTGCGCCGACCGTAACCTCAGGTGTAGCCACTCAAGAGGGCTCAGATTTGTATGGGAACTGTATACGTATCCCACGCAACCGTGCCGATGGTTGAAAACTCTCAAAGTCCACGTGCATGCGCGCGAGCGCGCAATAACCTGTTTTTTTGGGATAATTGCTTTAAATTTTTTACTCTTGTAAAATCCGTTTTCGGGGGCTCTGTAGGACCTTTTTTTAAGCTTTTTGAGCGTTTTTTCGTGGTTTTTCCTTCATTCCTAACCCATTCGCTATTGTTTCTGGAATAAAACCATTTTTTGAAAACCGGCCGGGTTCTGGTGCGCAAACATTACAAAACTAGCCGGGGCTCCACGGGTTAAAGCTATGGATAGTTTTGGTACACACTACTTTTTCCGGTAAGGCATTCCACTTCTCAATTGACCTTGTTGGAAAGCTGAATTTTCTGACATCCTTCTTGCCTCGCATCGTTGTCAATGTCCGACTGTGTCCTCTTGGCCTTCCCACTGCTGGCGTGATGAAGTTATCCCGATAAAAAAAATCCAGTCCATTGACACACTTGTAAAGTGTAATAATGTCCCCCCTTTCTCTCCTCTCTTCTAGTGTGGCTAAGCTCATTTATTCCAGTCATTCCTTGTATGTTAAACCTCTTAGTTCTGGTACCCATTGTGTCGCGGCTCTCTGTATTTTGTCCAACTTGTTAATATGTTGTGTGTGTGTGTGTGTGTGTGTGTGTGTGTGTGTGTGAGAGAGAGAGAGAGAGAGAGAGAGTGCAAAGGAGTACAAAGGAAATCACGCAACAACAGGACTAGTGACCCCTCTAGGCTGCTTGTCCTCCAAAACACTGCGGATCAAGTGTCCAAACTGTGGTTTAGAGTGGGTAAGGTGAAATTGGAAAGGGAACCACTGCCCTGGAACTAATGTCCGTGGCAGGACTAGGAAGTTAGTAGGGGACAGATGGGTTAGTAACATAACCCAGTTATAAGGATCTTTCGTATATCTGGGAAAAAGACAGTAACGTCTTAGAAATATATAAACGCAATAATCCTTTGATGAATCTGAGGGGGGAATAAAATTAAGTTATTCATTTACAAACGCAGTCAGTCACCGGTTTGTCTAGGCGAAGTTTAAAAGAATCAACGGTGCTGCAGGCTATAACGTCTCGGGGAAGCCCATTCCTCAAGATGACAACTCGATTGAAGAAGGAATTCTGAGATTCGTGCGAGTTAAAAGATTTACCAATAATTTTGCAACCGTTTCCCCGCATGTAATTAGACTGGTCGACAGTGAAGTACCGGTTCATATTGTCGATGCCTTTGATGATTTTGTACACTTTAATTAAGTCGCCTCTTAATCTTCGCTGGGTTAAAAGAAATAGATTTAACTCTCTACGACGCTCCTCGTATGGTTTGTTCTTTAGGCTAGGTATTATTTTGGTAACTCGACGTTAAACTCGTTCTAGCTTGTCTATATATTTTTATTAATAAGGGCACCAGGACTGAATGCAGTATTCCAGAAGAGGGCGGACTAAGGAATTGTAAAGAGTTAGGATAACTTCTTTGGATTTATGCTCAAATGACCTGCCTATAAAGTCAATTATTTTGTTTGCCTTCTTTACAACTTCTGAACATTGTTGATTCGGTTTTAGGTTACTCGATATTGTTACTCCCAGATCGGTTTCTCTGTCTACACTCTTAAGCTGATTGCCATTCATCAAATAGTTTGCTTCCTCATTTCGGTATCCGATATGTAGTACTTTTCATTTATCCGCATTGAAACTCGTTTGCCAAATTTATGCCCAACATGACAACTTATCTAGATTGTGTTGCATAATGTCAACTTGTTCTTTTGAGTGTATGTTATTTTCAATTTTTGTATCGTCAGCAAACTTTGAGATTGTACAGGTGAGACCCTCATCTATGTCGTTGATGTAAATTAGAAAGAGAATGGGTCCTAGTACCGATCCCTGGGGTACCCTGCTACTTACATTGGTCTATTTAGATGCCGTACCGTTTATGACTACTTTCTTTCTGTCGCTGAGCTAATTTTCTATTAATTTCAACACACCGTCTTGTATTCCATGCGCTTTTAATTTTAGAGGTAAACATTTGTGGGGAACTTTGTCAAAGACCATTTGAAAATCAAGGTATATAATATCTACAGCTTTACTCTCATCATAGAAGTTGAGGATATCGTGGAAGAAGTCTAAGAGGTTTGTTAAGCAGAAGCGTTTGTTACGAAAGCCAAAGCGGTGTTGAGTATCTTTAAGTATGTTATTTTCCTTTAAGTGATTTACGAGTCTGTCTCTTATGAGTGTTTCTTGCATTTTACATACAATCGAGGTTAAGCTAATTGCCGACTTGTGAGTTTCATTCTATAAGAAAGTTGGAGCTGTGGCCATCAATATTTAGCAGAATTATCAGCTAAAATACGGTCCTAATACATTTATAAATACATAAAAACAAATTCAACATACTATTTATCCACCAGCAACCCACATTATTATTGCATTTCTCGTTAATATCGATGTTCACAGCTCCAACTTCCTTATAGCCTGGAACTCGCAAGTGGTCAATTGGACGATAATTACTGGGTAGGGATTTGCTGCCTTTTTTTTAACATCGGTGTTACGTTGGCTAGCTTCCACTGATTAGGAATAGTTCCGTGCTAGCATTATTTACAGGCGAGTTACGGGAACGCTAAGTCCCCTAATCCTATCATGTTAGCTGATCCACAGAGAGAGAGAGAGTGAGTGAGTAATATCCCAGGTTTGTTATGCAGATTATTTGGTAGTTGACTGTATATTGCGCATCAAACTCCCATTATCAGTAAACCTGGTCGGGGGGGGGGGGGGGGGACGTTTGTTTATTTAATGGGGGGATATAAGCTACATATGATTGGTCTTTCTCTAAAGTTTATGAATGGGTGAATGAATGTTTCGATATAATATTATGAATGTTAATATTGTTATGATTTATATTAACAATAATTATCAAAACCAAGATACAATAATGATGATGACAATAATGCTAATATAAATAATACAAATACTTATAATATTACTAATAATGAAATGCCATAATAATAATAATTCTGCATAATTATGTCCACAATTTATTTGTTTGAATAAATGTTGTGTCTTTTTCCCCCAAAACTGCGGGTCTCTGATACACGCATCCAATCAAATGATCTATGTCCATCTTGATTATTACTAAGGACAGGTTTCACCCCGCGCAAACGTACTCTCCTTAAGGGGGCCCACCTCGCTTTGTTTTCTCTTTCTCTCCGTCTCTCTTTGACTTGTATCCATTCGGCCCCCTTCAGTCTACTGTTTTAAGACGTTTACCCCCATTCAGGTGTCAATATTTTCCTGGCGATCGGTAGCGAGCCAGCATATATATATTTTTATTGTGACAATTTGTAAATTTGTCGATAGAAAAATTTCTCAGGCGAAGCCGGATTTCTACATGACACCTGGATGGGGATACACGTCTTAAACCAGTTGGGTGAATGGGGCCGAATGGAGACAAGCCAGGGAAAGAGAGAAAAGGAGAGAAAGATAAAACAAGCTGGTGGGCCCCCTTAACATCCACTCGCGGGGGTGAGCAGGCTAGGATGGTCTTTTCATTCCGGTAAACATGCCACATCCCACAGGTACTTCCGAAGCTAAATATATTCGTCTATTTATAGCAAGAATATACTGTCAAATCGCGTCATAATCCTCAAAGGGGTTATATATAAACATTTGGCGGTAGCTGGATATACTGTACAGTCGCGCTAAGAAGTAATGTCCCAGCTGTCATTACGTTTGGCTTGCTATGTGCTGTATTAATATCTGTCAGATGTTGAATAGGGTGGGTAAGTGTATTGTATATTCCACTCGATATGAAGAAATGTAGCTTGGTAATTGCTGATACCAATTATTGATCAACACATACTTGGTGCCGAAACATCACTTATTAGCGCGTCTGTACAGGGGAAAGAATAATTTAATTTGAGAGAACAATGAGCGAGAATTTCTTATGTCAATACGAAATTACGTTATCACAACCAGTTTCGACAATCCACAGTTCATAGAGTGTTCTTTCTCCCTCTCTCCTCCACATGCCAGAAGAAAGACGAGAGACTGTAAAGAGACGGTTTGGCCGAAGTGACAGAAAGACAACAGAATGGGGTTCCGAGCAAGTGTTAGGGGATAGCAGGGGGAAAGAGAGGTAAACTGGGAGGCGGTGCGGGGGTGATATTTAAAGAGCAGGGGTTGGGGTCGCTGTATAAGGCCAGCTACGTATTTACTTTCACCAACCTTAATAAAGTGTGTGTGTGAGAGAGAGTTATATAGTACAAAGGAGTACAAAGGAAGCAACAACAGATCTAGCGACCCCTCGAGGTTGCTTGTCCTTTAAATCACTACCAAAGTGTCCAACAGTGGTTCAGAGTGGGTAAGGGACAATTAGAAAGGGAAGCACTGCCTTAAGACAAATGTCCTTGGCATGGTTAGATGGTAGTAGGAAATAATTTGAGTTAATAACATAACACGATGTATCTGAGAAAAAAGTAATTCATTTTTAAATGCAATCAGTCGTGGGTACAAGGCGAGGTGCTTGTCTAGGCGATGTTTAAAGGAATCACCGGTGCTGCATTCTACAACATCTCGAGGAAGCCCATTCCACAAGTTCACAACTCGATTGAAGAAGAAGTTTTTAGTGCGAGTTAAAAGATTTACCAATAATTTTGCAACCAATTCCCCGTGTATAATTTGATGGGTTGATCGTAAAGTACTTACTACAGTTCATATTTTCGATGCCTTTGATGATTGTGAAAACTTGAATTAGATCACCTCTCAATCTGCGCTGGGTTAAAGGAAATAAACTTAATTCTCTAAAACGCTCCTCGCATGGCTTGTTTCTTACAATTGGTATAATTTTGGTAACTCTACGTTGAACTCGTTCAAGTTTATTGATATATTTTTGGTAGTAGGGGCACCAGGATTGAACGCAATATTCCAGAAGAGGACGGACTAGGGAATTGTTAAGTGTGAGGAATACATCTTTGGATTTATGTTCGAATGACCTGCCTATAAAGCCAATTATTGTATTTGCCTTAACAACTTCTGAACATTGTTGACTGGGTTTTAGGTTACTCAATATTGTTACTCCCAAATCGGTTTCTCTGTCTATACTCTTAAGCTGAGTGCCATTCATTGAATAGATTGCTTTCTCATTACGGGTCCTGATATGGAGTACTTTACATAAATCTGCAATAAAACTCATTCGCCAAATTTGAGCCCAACTTGACAGCTTATCTATCTTATTTTGCATATCTAATAAATGTTTGTTTGAGAGTACAGTATGGTGTTCCTTAATATCTGCATCGTAGCACAATGTTTGTTTGAGAGTACAGTATGGTGTTCCTTAATATCTGCATCGTAGCACAATGTTTGTTTGAGAGTACAGCATGGTGTTCCTTAATATCTGCATCGTAGCACAATGTTTGTTTGAGAGTACAGCATGGTGTTCCTTAATATCTGCATCGTAGCACAATGTTTGTTTGAGAGTACAGCATGGTGTTCCTCAATATCTGCATCGTAGCACAATGTTTGTTTGAGAGTACAGTATGGTGTTCCTTAATATCTGCATCGTAGCACAATGTTTGTTTGAGAGTACAGCATGGTGTTCCTTAATATCTGCATCGTAGCACAATGTTTGTTTGAGAGTACAGCATGGTGTTCCTTAATATCTGCATCGTAGCACAATGTTTGGTTTTATTTACCCTTTCTGTACCGGCGACGTATTTTTATTTTTATCTTAGTTATATCTAGACGATTTAAAGCAGTTTAAGAAGGATCTGTAGTAGTAAAAAGGGTTAATGAGATTGTTCAAAGTCAGTTATTTGCTGCAGGCCCTATTTAAACTGATTAAAATCGTCTAATAGTAGCTAGAATAAAATTTTAAAAATTTCCCCGGTACAGAAGGGGTTAGAGATGGTTCTGTTCTTATGGGTGTGTACTTACTTATACTCACGACTGTACTTTATGCATATATTAACCCATACACTACCGGCGACGTCTTTTGTTTTTTTATTTCAGCTTTATGTAAACGATTGTATTAAGCTTAGGAAGGAGGTATGGTATTAATTGAGACAGTCTGTAATCTTGTAACGGGTAAACATCCTTCCTAAGCTGAATAAAACCGTCTAATAGTGTCCAGACTATAATGATTAGGATGTGACTGGTACTACACCCTGTTTCAAATAGGTAGTCCATATTATACTGTCAACACTAACCTCTTTAAGGGGGGATGGACCGGTTTTCTGGACCACTTTCTTCCTCATGTTTAGCCCCATTAGTTTTCAGATGTTAAGATGTTTGCCCCATTAGTTAGTCGATTGTAAGACCTTTCGCCCCATTTCTTCGTCAATATTTAGACCTTTCATGCTATTTAGGTGTCGATTTGTTCCCTGGCGAACGATAGTGAACCTGTAATGTTGGAAGAACCGGCCTTCAGCCGGGAAATTTTTCTACCGAAAAATGTACAAATTAATCTAGAAGGGGGATCTAATGGATGTTTTTTTTTTTTAATTTGATGGAGGTCTAGGGAGGAAACTAGAAAAATAATGAATACATGCAAAAATCGCCCAAAAAGTGAACCATCCCCCGTTAACTCAAAAAGGGCTTGCACAAATGGGCTGTAAATGTCCGTACCTATTCCCTGGTCCACTCTTCCCAAATAGTAGAACTAATTGCTGGATTAGTCTAGTTGTTTGTGAGTTAGACAGGTTAATTAAGGGGAGGCAGACCGTTTTTCTGGACACCCTTCTCCCTAATGTTTAGCACCACTAGTTTTGAAATTATAAGACATTCGGCCCATTAGTTTGGCGATTTAACACCTTTCGCTCCATTTCGTTGTCAATTTTAAGACCTTTCGTGCCATTTAGGTGTCGATTATTTCCTGGCGAGCGATAGCGAGCCTGCAATTTTAAGAGGAACCGGCCTTCGGCTGGGACATTTATCTGCCGAAAAATGTACAAATTTATCTTGAAGGGGGTCTAGGGGGTGTTTTTCTAAGCTTGATGGATGTCTACGGAGGAAACTAAAAAAATATATGAATACATTAATTAATAGACCAAACAAACGTTCAGTTTCCCCTTAATGTTCAGTAATTTTGGCCTAGTTATTTGGAACAGGGTATAGCTACCTATAATTATTATACTCTGGCACATACCCCATTTTATATATATATACCTGTATATATATATTTGTTTTTTCTAAAGGGGGTTAATGTAATATATTCACATACACTTATTCTGTGGCTTGCAGTAATAAATGCATTGGAAGTTAGTATAATTTCATATATTGTAATACTGGGTACAGAACTCTAAATACGTATACTAAAGCCGGTATCACTCGAGAGTTTTTATAGTCAACATTCGATGTTCAACAATTTTCTGGCAACATTTCTGGAATATTTTACACTGGTATGGGAAACTAGACTGATGATAGATGAATTTTAGGTTGACCGAATTATTATAAATGTTAACCTCATAAGCTGCCATACCAGTGTTGAGTATAAATGTTGAGGGAAAATGTGCTCGTGTGATACCGGCTTAAAACATGTATTCTTTCTTACAGGACTGTTTCAAGCTTGGCATCATCATCTTTCCTGTGGTAAGTACAAAGTGATAACATGTTCCTTCTCAAGATAGGACATGCACTTATTATTTAGTAGGACTTCCTTTTTTCAAGTAAAGTATATACTGTATAATATATTTACACATTCTCTTTTACCTTATTTGTCGAAAGATAATTGCACATTTTCCTAGATAAATAATTGTGAGTCACGTTGGTTTTACAAGGTCAGTCCCAGAATGTCAATACATTTCCTGAGCAAGACAGTTCTTGGAAAGAAACAATTGAAGTGGGGATGGGCTAATTTATTTGTTTATATATGTATATTTATATATTTTTTTTAGTTACCTCCCTAGACCTCCATCAAACTTTTAAAAAACACCCCCTTCAAGTTAGATTTGTACATTTTTCGATAAAAATATGTCCTGGCCAAAGGTCGATTCATTTTGAAATTACAGGCTTGCAATCGCTCGCCAGGAAAATATCGACACCTAAATGGCACGAAAAGTATTGATATTGATAAATAAATGGGATGAAAGGTCTTAAAATCGACAAACTAATGGGCCGAACGTCTTAAAATCTAAAATCTAATGGGGCTAAATACGAGGAAGAAGGGGGACCAGAAAACTGGCCCATCTCCCCTTAAGACCTAACTGAGGTTGATCGTAAACCATCTGTCAGTTGCACAAACACTAACATTACTACACCCTGTTCCAAGTAGGTAGTCCAAAGCAAAATATATCAACTTTGGTCCAAAGCTCTTGTACATTAAGGTGATAGTGGCTGCTTTTTTGGTCTAAACATATCCAAAATAAATGTGTAAACAAAGAAAACAAAAATAGGAAAACAGGTATTACCAGTGCTCGCGTGGAAAACTCTTGTTACGATATCGAGCAAGCTGTTCATGGAGGAAACCGGCCTCGCCAGAGACATTTATCTATCGAAAAATGTACAAATTTAGCAAGCTGTCTAACTCATCATCCAAAATATGGTGGCTCGCTGTCGCTCGCCAGGTATAAATCGACAATTAGATGGGGATACACTTAAAACAGTAAGCTGAATGGGGCCAAATGGATATAACTCAGAGAGAAAACAAATGTAGGTCAACCCCCTTAACCACGTCTGTACCTGGGACGTAATGTTCATACTACTCTGACAACTATTAGACTATTTTATTCAGCTTAGGAAGGACCTCTAGCAATAATAAGTCTTTAAACAATCTCAACCAACCATTTTAACAACCACATATCCTTGTTAAGCTGCATAATATCGTTCTAAATAGAGCTAAAATACAATGTAACACACGTCGCTGGTACTCAAAGGGTTAACCCCGTCTGCACCGGCGACGTCTTTGTCATTTTATTCTAGCTGTATTTAGACGATTCTGTGCAGCTTGAGAAGGATCTGTGATAGTGAAAAAGGTTACGTGAGAAAGTTCGAAGCCTGTAAATTGCTGAAAGTCCTTTTTAAGGTGAACTGGGGGGGGGGGGCCTAACGCCGGAGTGGCAGAGGCGGGGGGGGGGGGGGGGGGGGGGGGGTGGGGTGGGGGGTGGGGGGGGGGGTTTATTGTCGGGGTGGCAGGGGGGGTTTATTGTCGGGGTGACAGAAGAGGGTGGTTTAGTGTCAGGGTGGCAGAAGAGGGGGTTTAGTGTCAGGGTGGCAGAAGAGGGGGTTTAGTGTCAGGGTGGCAGAAGAGGGGGTTTAGTGTCAGGGTGGCAGAAGAGGGGGTTTAGTGTCAGGGTGGCAGAAGAGGGGGTTTAGTGTCAGGGTGGCAGAAGAGGGGGTTTAGTGTCAGGGTGGCAGAAGAGGGGGTTTAGTGTCAGGGTGGCAGAAGAGGGGGTTTAGTGTCAGGGTGGCAGAAGAGGGGGTTTAGTGTCAGGGTGGCAGAAGAGGGGGTTCAGTGTCAGGGTGGCAGAAGAGGGGGTTTAGTGTCAGGGTGGTAGAAGCGGGGGTTTAGTGTCGGGGTGGCAGAAGAGGGGGTTTAGTGTCAGGGTGGCAGAAGAGGGTGTTTAATGTCAGGGTGGCAGAAGAGGGGGTTTAGTGTCAGGGTGGCAGAAGAGGGGGTTTAGTGTCAGGGTGGTAGAAGCGGGGGTTTAGTGTCAGGGTGGCAGAAGAGGGGGTTTAGTGTCAGGGTGGCAGAAGAGGGGGTTTAGTGTCAGGGTGGCAGAAGAGGGGGTTTAGTGGCAGGGAGGGAGAAGAGGGGGATTAGTGTCAGGGTGGTAGAAGCGGGGGTTTAGTGTCAGGGTGGCAGAAGAGGGGGTTTAGTGTCAGGGTGGCAGAAGAGGGGTTTAGTGTCAGGGTGGCAGAAGAGGGGGTTTAGTGTCAGGGTGGCAGAAGAGGGGGTTTAGTGTCAGGGTGGTAGAAGCGGGGGTTTAGTGTCAGGGTGGCAGAAGATGGGGTTTAGTGTCGGGGTGGCAGAAGAGGGGGTTTAGTGTCAGGGTGGCAGAAGAGGGGGTTTAGTGTCAGGGTGGCAGAAGAGGGGGTTTAGTGTCAGAGTGGCAGAAGAGGGGGTTTAGTGTCAGGGTGGCAGAAGAGGGGGTTTAGTGTCGGGGTGGCAGGAGAGGGGGTTTAGTGTCAGGGTGGCAGAAGAGGGTGTTTAGTGTCAGGGTGGCAGAAGAGGGGGTTTAGTGTCAGGGTGGCAGAAGAGGGGGTTTAGTGTCAGGGTGGCAGAAGAGGGGGTTTAGTGTCAGGGTGGTAGAAGCGGGGGTTTAGTGTCAGGGTGGCAGAAGAGGGGGTTTAGTGTCAGGGTGGCAGAAGCGGGGGTTTAGTGTCAGGGTGGTAGAAGAGGGGGTTAGTGTCGGGCTGGCAGAAGGAAGGGGGGAGTGGTGGAGGTATAGTGACGGTGGTGGTGATAGGACAGGATCGGTCACCACTTCACAG